>CAIGRP010030808.1:0-12119 GCA_903798385.1 Fraxinus cuspidata
AATTTAATTGTGTTAGTACACGTGAGTCCGCATATGATATATGGCATGCATTAGAATCACCCATGTTGGCACAAGTAAGGTAAAAGAAACCAAGATTAATCCCTTGGTCAAAGAATTTGAAAATTTCTTTATGAAACAAGACGAACCTATTGTTGACATGACTACTCGCTTCACCGATATTATCAATGGCCTCAAGGGCTTTAATCGTAAATTTACTAACGGTGAGCTTGCAAGTAAAATGTTTAGGTCGCTTTCGGAAGATTGGAACTCTTTAAGGAAATTGATACAGAACACCGAAGATATCTCTATGGAATCTTGATGACATATGAGCTCAACTACGTCGAAACCAAGGAGAAGATGAGGAAAAGCAAAGAAGAATCAAAAGAGCTTTATAAGCATCAAATTTTTCTCAATCGGCAATTGAAGAAGGAACTACAAGTGAACATATGAGTGATGAAGAGGTTAATGATATTATGCTTCTTGTCAAAAATTGGAGAGGCTTTTGTAATAATTGAAAGTTTCAAAAGAAAGAAGAAAAGATGGAAGAAAGAAGCAAGAAAATTGTTTGTTATGATTGTATCAAACCCAATCACAAGAGAACCATGTGTCCAAACAAAAAGAGAAATTTCAAGAAAAATGTATTCCAAGCAACATGGGATGAAATCAACGATGATGATCGCAATGAAAATGAAAGTAAATAAGAAATCGCTAACATTTGCTTCATGGCAATTGATGATGAGGTAAATTCTATTGAAAAATTTTCATATGATAATTTATCTTCTTCTTATGATGAAATTTTGAAAGAATTTAAAAAACACACTCTTAGTCATTTTATTCTTAAAAAGAAGCATAAATTATTAAAAAGTGAAATTGAGAAAATTTTAGAAACTAAAAAGGAAAATGTTGATTATAATTTTTTTATAAAGAAAAATGTCATTTAAAAGAAAATGTTGAAAACTTGACAAAAAATTATTTTTAAATTCACTCAAGGAAAGAATAATTTTGATTTAATGCNAAATTGCTATTTGAAAAAAAAATGTTGAAGACTTGCCAAATATTGTTTTTAAATTCACTCAAGAGAAGAAGAATTTTGATTTAATACTCTGTAATCAAAAATGTGTTTTTGATAAAGGAGACATTGGATATAAACCATTTTTGAAACAAAAATCTCTCAAAAATTTATTTGTCAAAGCTTCAAATACAATTTCTTCAAAAACTATTTGTAGCTTTTGCAACAAGGATGCACATATTCCTACAATTGTCTAACAAAAAAGAAGCTATACTTTGAAAGTAAAAACAAGTGGACTCGGTGATCTACTAAAACTAATTACCAAGGACCCAAGCTTCTGTGGGTACCAAAAATCAAAAGTTGAATTATTATTGTAGGTACCTAAGAAGACGACGAGCAAATAGGTCTTCGATGGTTGGTGTTCAAAGCACATGACTAGAGATAGAACTTTATTATCGAACTTAAAAAGAATGAGGGAGGTCGTGTGACGTTTGGATACAATGTAAAGGGAAAAATCATCGGAATTGGAAACATTGGTAATCATCTCACCCCTTTCATTGAGAATGTACTATAGATAGATAACCTCAAACATAATTTACTTTGTATTAGTCAATTATGTGATAAAGGTTATCCTATTAAATTTGACTCTTCTAAATGTCTCATTAAGGATGATACATCTAAAGAGGTATTGTTTATAGGAAGCCAAAGCAAAGATATTTATATCATAAATATCGATTTCGAAAATGATGAAAAATGTTTAGTGAGTTTAAAATAGGATATTTGGCTATGACATTGGAGATTAGGTCATGTTGGCATGGATCTTCTTTTGAAAATATCCGAAAATGGTTTTGTTAAAGGTTTACCAAATTTGAAGTTCGAAAAAGATAAAATTTGCTATGACTGTCAATTTGGTAAACAAGTAAAAAGTTTATTCAAACCCAAATTACAATCATTTATTACAAAACCATTTCAATTACTCCACATTGATTTTTTTGGTCCATCGAGAATCGCTATTTTAGGTGGAAAACACTATACTTTCGTCATTGTTGATGATTTCTCTATATTCACTTTGATTCTTTTCTTAAGTCTCAACGATGAAGCTCTAAAAACCTTTAAACATTTTTTGCAAAAAGGTTCAAAATGAAAAATGATACTCCATTACAACCATTAGAAATGACTATGGTGGAGAATTTGATAATCTCGCATTGGATGAGTTTTGTAATGAAAATGGATATGAACATAATTTCTCGACTCCTAGAACTCCTCAAAAAATGGTGTAGTAGAAATGAAGAATCTCACATTATAAGAAATGACTAAGACCATACTAAATGAAAATAGTGTGCCAAAATATTTTCGGGTCGAAGCAGTTAATACTGCTTGCTATATTGCTAATAAAGTTTTAACTAGTCAAAAGAAAACCAAAACTTGATATAAAATTTTAAAAAATAGAATTCTCAATATCAGTTATTTCAAAATCTTTGGGTATAAATGCTTTATCTCGAATACAAAAGAAAACTTGGAAAAATTTGATCCAAAATCTAACGTTGAAATTTTTCTAGGATATTCATCGACTAGTAAAGTTATAGAGTTTTCAACAAAAGAACTCTAGTCGTTGAAGAATCTATACATGTCACTTTCAATGAAATTAACTCTCTTGATCGTGAGAAATGTATTGATATTGATGTAGGGTTGGAAACTCCATTCAAACAAATGATTATTAAAGATCAACACAAGGAAGATCCACAAAATGAATAGCAAAAAGGAGAAAATGTTCGACAAAGCGAAGAAGAGTCTACCGAAGTCAAAAATGATTTACCTCTAGCAAAAGAATAGAGGTTTGTCCCTTCTCATCCTAAAGAACTAGTCATTGGTGATCCATCAAAAATTATTACTACTAGAGCTTCTACTAAAAATCATTTAAGTAGTTCATTCATTTCACAAATTGAATCAAAGAACTTCAAAGACGTCGAGTTTAATGAATTTTAAATTCTAGCTATGCAAGAAGAACTTAATCAATTTGAACGAAACCATGTTTGAGATTTAGTCACTAGACCAAATGATCAAACCGTCATCGGTGCTAAATGGGTCTTTAGAAATAAACGTGATGAAAACAGAATAATTATACGTAACAAGACTAGATTAATGGCCCAAGGTTACAATCAAAAAGAAATCATCGATTTTGAAGAAACATTTGCACCGACAGCTAGATTAGAATCCATTCACATGCTTCTTGAATTTGCTTTTCATAAAAAAATCACCATTTATCAAATGGATGTCAAAAGTGCTTTTTTTAACGATTTTATTCAAGAAGAAGTGTTTATTGAACAACTACCCAGTTTTAATAATCGTAAACATCCGGACTATGTTTTTAGTTTTCGAAAAGCTCTCTACGGTCTAAAAAACAAGCTCCTAGGGCTTGGTATGGACGATTGAGCAAATTTCTAATTTCAAATGGTTTTTCAATTGGAAAAGTGGATACCACTTTTTTTGTTAAAACTCAAAAGAACGATATGATTATTGTTCAAATTTATTTTGATGATATTATATTTTGTGCTACTAATATTTATCTTTGAGAAGAGTTTTCTAAGTGTATAAGTATGGATTTTGAAATGAGCATGATGGGAAAACTTAAATTCTTTCTCGGTCTCCAAAATAAACAAATTTGTGATGGAATTTTAATCAATCATAGTAAGTACATATTGGACATGTTCAAGAGGTTCGACATGGATGACTCGAAGCCAATGAACATCCCTATGAGTACATTCATAAAATTGGATAAGGACGATCAAGATACGTCATAATTAAATATCGAGGTAAGATTGGATCCCTTTTTTACTTAACCGCAATTAGACCTGATATTATATTTAGTGTGTGTGTATGTGTCTATGTGCTAGATTTCAATTGAATCATAAAAAATCTCATCTTAAGGTTGTGAAACGAATCTTTTGATATTTTAGTGATACTAGAACTTTAGGGCTTTGGTATCACAAGGTCACTCACATTGATTTACTTAGCTATTCAGATGTCGATTGGGCTGGGTGCATAATCGATCGTAAAAACACTAGTGGAACGTGTCATTTTTTAGGCTTTGCACTTGTATCATAGTTTAGCAAGAAACAAAATTCCGTTACATTATCAACCGTCGAAGCCGAATATATGGATGAAACAAACTCTTAGTGATTATCACATATCCTTTGTTCATTTACCCATTATGCGTGACAACACTAGTGCCATAAACTTGTCTAAAAATCATATTTTGCACTCTAGGATGAAGTATATTAAAATTGGACATCACTTCCTATGAGACCATGCTCAAAAGGGTGAATTTGAAGTTGGCTGATATCTTCACAAAACCTCTAACTCTTGATCGATTCTTACATATTAGAAGAGGTTTGGGCATTATTGATGAATTTGAAGAACATAACTAAGTTCATAACTACATGCGCTTATATGTTTTCATCTTCTTATTTCATGTGCACCATATTTACATGATTTAATATGTTTAATTATTAAAAAAGGGAAATCCCAACAAGAAATTGAACATCCGGATTGAACCGGACCGTCTGGACAAGCGTCTAGTTTGACAGAACCTTAAAAGGTTCTACCAATCAGGACATCCGAATAGGAGAACCGGACGTCCAGTTCTACGTAACATCAACTTTAAAATCTCAAATGGATTCTTTTCTCTTCCATTTCAACTTTTCTCTCCCTAATTTTCCTGATGACTTAATCTTCCATCTCAAATCATCAATTACCCATCAAAATAGTCCATTACTTTTACATCTCAATTTCTAAAAAAATTCTCAATTTCATTCACTACATTCCAATTGCTCCACAATTTCAAAACCCTAGTCTCCGTACACTTTCATTTTCAATTATCAATTATGTGGGCTCAAAATGGACGGGAAATAGGCTTAAGAGCACGATGAGATGATCTCCTCTACATCATCCAACAAAGAGTTCAATTTGGAACCCGAGGTGCCGACTAACCCATTTGAAAAATCCCTCATTTTAATAGGTAAACATATTTATTTTGCGGATTTTACTATTAAAGCACTCGCAATTCATATAGAAGAACTTTTTGAAAATATGGGTTGGATTTCTACTGTAACTTTAGAAGAGCATGGATACCCATGACTTATGAAATTATTGTACAAAAACATGTCTATTATTTCCCGTTCCAGTGACATTTCATATTTGATTAAAAATAAACGCATTGTCATAAACAAAACTCTCATTCGTGACATTTTAGAATTTGAGGTGTGTGAAACACAAAATTTTCTTCATAAGGCACATCCCACGTTAGACGGCTATAACCCTACCTAGGCTTATCGTCGTGTCACCGAGAATTGTTTTTGAAAATATCAAGAAAGTTAGTGCAAATCAAACGACTTTTCCATTTAAGGTTTTACAAACATCATTGCAAATGTTATCCTACCACGAAATGATTATTGGGATGAAGTGAGTTCGTTTGATCTCTTTCTTCTCGACTGTTTTCTTGTCGATATGAAACCTGATTTTCCCACTATTGCATTAGGACTCATGAAACTTGTCCATTCCTTATGAAATGTTAAAACTTTACCATATGGCATGTTTTTCATGAAAATTTTTAAACACTTTAACGTTTCGTTGGATGATGAGACATTTGTCCAATTTCGACCTACCGTCACTATAAACATTCAAACCTTTAAGCATATGAAAATTACTAAAGAACATGGTCACTAGGTGGCACATACCAAGGATTTCGACCCTACTTCGGATCCTTCGACTCCACCATTTGAGGGAGATGATGATGGTGACGACGATGATGTGCCGAAAGCTCTTATTCCCCCTCAAGACATTCCGGGCTCCAATGTCCCTCGATCTTCGGACAGTGGCTTCTCGTTTATCGAGTATCAATACAACATGTTGAATAGGGATGGCAACGGGATGGGTAGGGGACGGGGCAACCTCCCCTTGCCTCGTTGCAATTGCCCACCCCGTCCCCGCCCCGTTACCCGTTTAAGGGACGGGGCCTTTGCCCCATTTACTACCCCGTTTATTTTTTTAGGTTTTTGATAATTTATTTTATTACCCCCATTCATTAAAGTGAGATAATAATATATTTTTTAATTATTTATTTATTTTTAAAATTTAAATTATTCAAATATATTTGGTAAATTAAAGCTTTTATTATATGTCATATTTTTTAGATATCTTAGTTGCCATTTTCTATTAGACCTAATAAAATTTCGTGGAATTTTTCATTCAAAATATTGAATTCTAAAAAAAATTTAAATGGGGTGAGGTACATGTAACCGCATCCGGGCGAAGTTACCTGCCCCGTCCCCTACCTAAATACCCTATTAAGCATGTAATATCCTTTCTGTGTGGGGCGAGGCCTCGCGGGTATCGGATTTGTCAAATTTTTTTGCCATCCCTAATGTTGAACGGCTGCATTGACTCCCTCACATCCTCATTTGATGGCCTCGGTGGGATGCTCCATCAAATGCAAGCTCAACAGGCTGCTATACTAGCTCAACGGAAACCATTCAAGCGCAACAATCGGCGATGCAGGCTCAGCAGCATGCCTTCTACGTCCATTTCTATACCCACTTTCATCATCCTTCTCTGGGGCCATAGTCATGATTTTTCTTCATGATGGATATTACTTTATTTGCTTTACGATGGATATTTCTTTCCGCTTCATGATTAATGTTTCTCTATGATTTATTTGCTTCATGATGTATATTTCACTATGATATCAATTTTATGCGGTTTCCTTTGGATAATGCTTTATATTTCATTTTTTTTTGCCTATGGTTGTCTTAATTCTCTACTTCGTATTCTTTTTGTTTATGCCAAATGGGAGAAACTTATGTTCAATGATATGCATGCTTGACTCGTATAAGAAATGAGAAACAACATCATATGAATGGTTGATCTATAAAAGATAGAGGGAATGGTATAGCAATGTACGAATCATATGAGATAAAGTATTTTTCTCATTGCAAATCATCATTTGTTTATAATAATCAAAAAATGGGAAATTATTGACCAATGGTCAATCTTATATTTTGATTATAACAAACAAACTATCTTTATCTCTTAACATTTGTATTCGGGTTTTCATTATTACATATTGCGAACTTGATCAATTTGGAGACAAAACAAATGCTACCAAATGACTTGAAGGTGACGATCAAGAAAGCTCAAGATGGAAATTGAGCTTTCATAATCGAGCTTGGACATCGAGCATTCTCAATCAAGCACTCAGGCTAAAACAATCGGAAACAAATCGAGCACTTGCACTAAATTCAAAATCGAGCAACAAATGTGCACTCGCGCCAAATCAATCGAAGATATTAGAACTATAAATTTGAATTCACTTGTATAGGTAAAATAGTTTAATCCGTAGCAATGACTCATTGAAAGCTCAAGTGACGAATTTTTATGCACGATAAAATTTATTTCGTAAAACGTTTAGACAAAAAATATTTTCCAAAGGTAAGGTTTTCAACTTTATTTTCAATCCTATAAACATCACTTGACTTGAAAATCAAGTAAAAATGTCATGCAAAAGCCTCCATTGTGTTAGAAAATCAAATAGACAATCCAGGACATTTCTATCAATTCGCGCGTTCTGTTCACCTCCAACGGTCGAGTTTTCGACCGTTCCGATTTATGACGAATTAAGGGCTATTCAGTCGTCCGGTACTATTCCAGACATCCGGATGATCGTCCGGTTCGACAGAGAATTTCACTTTTTCAACTGTTATAATACCAACTTATTGGTCATTCATAAATACAACTTAAGAGCATTCAAGTGAGATTCTTTTGATCAAAATTATATTGATTTCTCATATAATTTATTATTATCAAATCATTTTAGTTTTGAAAAACTTTTGATCAAATTAACTTTTGAAAATCATTCTACACATCAAAAATTTTCAGACATAACAATTGTACTTCATTCATTGTTATTTATTAATGTATTAGCATATTTCTCTTTTGGTGCTTAATTTATTAAGGGAGAAGTTTGAATTTGTAAAATCAATTTTATTTAAACTTGAGGGTCGTGTTGAGGTCCCGTAAAGCTCAACGTTGAGTAAAGATTGGTGCTCCTTGTTTGTAAGTCACCTGAAACTTTGTAAATGGTTAGATTGCTCCACAAGTCAATCAATATAGTAAAATTGGCCTTACTTGTAACGCTCCAAAATTTCACAAACACTAGTGTTATCAAAAATTTAATTTCTTTGTGGAACGATAAAATAATATTTTTTAAAAGAAAATAATTGGAATATCCATAATGAAAACATAATCATATTTAAATAACGATCTTTGAACAAATTTAACTGACTAATAATTTATAGAAAATAATAATAATAAATAAACATAATATTATATTTCTTCGATTCCTCTTGCCAGTCGCATTCACCATCCCGCCACTTTTCCAATCGACCCGAACTAACCTGTGAATTTTATAAAAGTAAGTATTTAAAATAAATATTCAATAAGATACGTGCAGTTTTCATACACAATTATTTGCAAAAAAATAAAACATTTCATACCCATCTTATCTTATCTTATGGAGTATACACACTCATCTTAGGTCATCTTCAATTCCCGTAGGATCTCATATCTTTTAATAAAGAACCCGAAGGTCCACGGCAATTCATATATAAATCACTGAATATAAATCATAAGGAAACGAACAACTTGCACAAAAGTAGCTTACCTTGATGGATCAAACGAGCTTTCGAAAAAAATATATTAGAAATTTACAGTTGTTTTATATGAAAGATGCCGTATAAAATTCTTTGGTGGTGAATTGTGGGACAATTGTACACTATTTATAGTAAAAAAATATAGTGGTTGAGTCATGGTACAATTGGGATGGAAAAATCGTATTATCAAATTAGATAAGAATTAATTTTTTAGCAAACAAATCATAGTATTACACGTGTACATAAAACCTATCACAATAAAAAGGTGATTCCAATCCCAATACGTGATAGTAATGACAACTTTTGATTTCAAATAGAATTCTAATCAATAAAAAAATTGTCTCACATTCATTTCTTAGATACACGTGGCTATCCACATTCAAATTCAACTTAATTTAAAAAAAAAATTACAATTTTTTTTAATTTCAATATCTTTAGACTTATCTGAATTAATTTTTTCTCGAACCTAATTTATATGATTAATTACGGGCTATCCAACGAGACTCATATTGATATACTTTTCGTTGCTTTAACAATATCTAAATATTTAGCCCAAAATTTGAAGTTAATACATATATCACTTTAGTCTCTCAACTTTTCAAAAGAATAAAATATATGACATGTAAATGTATAAATTATATTCTATAAAATTTTCGGGGTGCTACATTCTCCATTACTTCGAAAAATTTCATCCTCGAAATAATATCAATTATTTGAAGAGTTCTAAATACTTGACAATTGACATAATTACAATATATCATATAATAAATCAAGAAAACTCATAATCATGATAAAAGAACGACAATTCATTTCATACCATGGGATCAATTAGAGATTGGTCGAATAGTGGCGCCAAGAGCCAATGATTCTTTATAACATTTTATGTTTAAAACTTTACGTTATCTTTAAGCTCCTACAGTTTGTGAAAAATATTCCCGCATTTTTTTAAAAAAAATAGGATTTTCTAGAAATAAAAATTTCTAGAAAATAGAATATTCTAAAATTTGGAAATATTTGAAATATCATTTTTCGTCTTGTTAATTTGAATAACGCGTAATCAAAAGGCTTTCACATGAGGAGGGGGGTCACAAACGGACCGCTTCAATCTAAAGCTCTTCTTAGACAGTTTATATCTTTTTAACAAAGTCTATCAATCTTGCGAATACTCAAATAAAGAAAATTGAAATCATAAATAAAACTTGAGACTTCTTAAAATATGAATTTTCTAATTTGTAACTTTTCAAAATACTACCCAAAGGCTAGAACATACACACATGTACAATCATAATTTAAAGTCACATTTAGGAAAAAAAATTATTTAATTACATAAAATAATTATTAATATCATTTATTTAACAAAATAAAAGAAAAGAAAAATCTGTAAATTTTATTTCTGGAAAAAAAAAACAGCATGAACAGTGTTGTGTACTGTTCACGTGAATAGTAACATTTGTTTACAAAGTCTACAAGAAAGTAAAACATTTGCGCTGATTCCAAATTGTAACACTCCAAATTTCACAAACACTGGAGTGTTACCAAAAATTTAATTTATTTGTGGAACGATAAAATAATATTCTTTAAAAGAAAATAATTGGAATATCGATAATGAAAACATAATGATAATTTAAATAACCGTCTTTGAATAAACTAAATTGACTAATAATTTAAAGAAAAAATATTAAATAAATAAACATAATATTTTATCTCTTCGATTCCATTTGACAGTCGCATTCACCATCCGGCCACTATTCCAATAGACCCGTAGTAACCTATAAAATTTTATAACAATGAGTATTTAAAAAAATACACAATAAAATACGTCCAGTTTCCATACACAATTATATGCAATAAAATAAATCTGTTCATACAACCCTTTTCTTATGGATTATATCGGTGACCAAGCGACACATCCATGTTAGGTCATTTTAAATTCCTAAAGGATCTCATATCTTTTACTAAAGAACACGAAGGTCCACTGGCAATTCATGCATAAATTACTGAACATAAAGCGTAAGGAAACAAACAACTTGCACAAAAATATCTTACCTTAATTGATCAAACGAGCATTTGAAAAAAAATATACTAAAAATTTATAGTTGCTTTATATGAAAGCTGCCGTTTAAAACTCTTTAGCGGTTAATTGTGGGACAATTGCACACTATTTATAGTAAAAAAAATAGTTGTTGAGGCATGGTACAATTGGGATGGAAAAATTGTATTTATCAAATTGGATAAGAATTAATTTTTTAATAAACAAATCATAGTATGACACGTGTATATAAAACCTATCACAATAAAAAGGTGACTACAATCCCAATACGTGATAGTGATAGCAACTTTTGATTTAAAATAGAATTCTAATCAATAAAAAAATGATCCCACATCCATTTCTTTAGATACACGTGGCTATCCACATCCAAATTCAATTTGATTTTAAAAAAGGAATAAATAAATAAATTACAATTTCTTTGAACTTCAATATTTTGAGACCAACTTATCCGAATTAACTTTTTCTCGAGTCTAATTTACATGATTAATTACGGGCTATCCATTGAGACCCATATTGATATACTTTTAGTCGTTTTAACAATATCTAAATATTTAGCCCAAAATTTGAAGTTAATACATATATCATTTTAGTCTCTCAACTTTTCAAAATAATAAAAAATATGGCATAAAAATAAATAAATTATATTCTATAAAATTTTCGGGGAGTTATAATCTCCCCTACTTCAAAAAAATTTGTCCTCAAAATATCCTCAATTACTTGAAAAGTTCTAAATACTTGACAATCGACATAATTACAATATATCATAATATAAATGAATAAAACTCATAATCATGATAAAAAAAAAAAAAAACGACATTTCATTTCAAACACTAGGATCAATTGGAGAGTGGTCGAATAGAGAGCGCCACGTACCAATAATTCTTTATAACATTGTATGTTTAAAACTTTCCATTATCTTTAAACTTCTAAAGTTTATGAAAAATACTCCCTCTTTTTTTTTTTAAACAAAAAAANAAAAAAAAAAAAAAACGACATTTCATTTCAAACACTAGGATCAATTGGAGAGTGGTCGAATAGAGAGCGCCACGTACCAATAATTCTTTATAACATTGTATGTTTAAAACTTTCCATTATCTTTAAACTTCTAAAGTTTATGAAAAATACTCCCTCTTTTTTTTTTTAAACAAAAAAAAAAAAAAGGGATTTTCTCTAAATAAAAATTTCTAGAAAATAGAATATTCTTAAATTTGGAAATATTTGAAATATCGTTTTTCATTTTGTTAATTTGAATAACGCGTAATCAAAAGGCTTTCTCATAGAGCGTCGGGGGGGTGGTGGGGGGGGGGTCAGAAACGGATCGCTTAAATCTCAAGCTCTTCTTAAACAATTTAGG
>CAIGRP010030810.1:0-18451 GCA_903798385.1 Fraxinus cuspidata
TGTCAACGATCACGTACGCTTGCGGATTTTACATGAACAAGTTCTTGTGTGTTTTATAAATTTTGCAACATTTCAAATTTTTAGTCAAAATATTGTCAAAATATCGCCACGTCAGCATTATGGATACCGTGATGTAGCATGTGATGTACCAATAGCAATTTCCTATTATTTTATTGGAGAATGCATGATTGATAAAAAGAGAGAGTGAATTTTAATTTAATGGGGGTCAAACGGGAGCCAACGTTATCGACGACATCATAATATCCACTAGTTAGGTCCGAATTCACCACCGTCCGCCCATTGCCAACATTGAAATTTACAAGCCAAGCAATTATCTGGTCTGTCGGCAAGTATCCTGACCGCTGTCCTTCGAAGAACAAAATTGATTTCGACAATGCATCTGCATAATCAGGGTAATCACCGGACTCTGAATAACGAAAAAAGAGAGAAAATAATATTAGAAACAGTCCGGGCCTAATGTTAATGAACAAGTCTTCTTTGAGCCGGCCATCCATTGTACCCATCATGTTTTGGACCGAGTTTACAATGACACAAGCTGAGAGCTTGGGCTAAATATTTGATCCAATTACAATATTAATCTTGAGCTTGCTTTGTTCATCTCGGCCAGCTTAATTTAACTGCATTAATTGTACGGATATTTACCGTCACGATTTCAAGTCTTTCAATTTTTTGCGTGTTTTATCTAAATATTTTATTAGTAGTAGTGTTGATCTCAAACCTTTTAAACTTGTACAATGGAAGGGCTCAGGACGATTTTCGTCCAAAATTTTATTAAAATTTTGATCAATTTTAAGAAGGATAAAATGATAGTTTTATATTTTTTTCAATTAAAATAATTAAATAAAAGAAAAGAAAGAGAACAGAAAAAAAATTCTAAATATTGTATCCGCCCATTAGGTTTTATTCTCCCAGCTGTATATATCTAAATGAATGGTTCCAAATAGTAGAATAAATAGAAAAAGCATGCTATCCTACCCCCCAACAAATACAACCAATTAGAACCAGAGAGTAAATTCAAAGTGAGAATGAAAACTAGAATAAAAGTTGTATAAGTTGTGAATGAAAAAGAGAAGACACGGAATTATTTAATATTTTGTACTTTATTTTAGACTGTTCAATCTAAGTTACATCAATAACTTAATTGTTTCTTGAATTCAACTGAAAATAATTGAGTTCTTGATAACTGAAAATACACTAGGCGTGCATTTAATCAAAGTGGAATGGATATGAATATATTCGTAAATTACCAATAAATTCCTACTTCTATGAGAACTTTTAAAAAAGTAGCATTGGAGCAGAGTTAGTCATCGATAGAAAAACATAAGTTCAGTTAAAGTACTCACGTTTTTTTAACAAAAAAATCTCTTTAGAGATACGTAAAAAACACTAGAAGGCACTCTACTTGTAGCTACGTTTTCTGTTAATTATTGAACTTTATTTTGATTTAAAAGTCTAATGTGATTGTGAATGCCAATTTGATGCGGCATCAATGTGAAGGCCTTTCATGTTAAATATTTAGAGATAATAACAAACTTACTAAATTACGAATTTTATTAAAAATTTAATGACTAATAATCTTTTATCCATAAAAATTAAAAACAAGAGTAAAATTTTTAAAAATAATCAAACATCAAAATACGAAACAAGAAATAATGATGCACATCAAACTCTCACATGGCATGCTTGTGCCCGAGTGTAACTTTAGGCTACACCAATTATTCACGAGAAGGCCCATCAATTAATGTCATCATCACTCCTATTGGTNAAGGCCCATCAATTAATGTCATCATCACTCCTATTGGTGTCTTTTCTTTCTTTCTTTCTTTCTTTTTTTTTTTTTTTTTTAAAATATAAATATATTTTGAAGTCTTTTGAAATGAAGAATAAGGCACTCTGACTAGTAACCCACTCACACAAATGGGTGGATTGTATTTCCAGATTCAATTGATTGCAAGAAAATAGTCCAAATACAAAAGTTCAATTTAATTATAAAGTCTCTTTACGAGCACGATTGCTATACATGATTGGATAGTATTAACAAGATAAGTATTTAAATTCTATTACATGTGTAATACGTGTAGTTATGTTCAATTCAATATAAACCCGAGTTTTTATAAAAATTGCAACTTCAACGATAACTTGTCTTAAAAAATTAAGTATCTACTCCGTGAACTATGTTGCAAATAATTTATTAGCCCCCGTTTGGAACGAATATATAAATGGATAGAAATGAGTATTAAATAAGTTAACAATACTTATGGATCTATTGAAATGCATTGTTGAAAATGAAATTTGACTAATCATAAGTTGATTTATAAAGTTTGCAAAATGGAGGCTTAGAATCATGCTGTATTAAGTTGCAAATAATTTAAAATAATACTATAGCACTATTGATACTAAACAACAGTCTCAATCACAATGCAGCTCCTGCCACATAATTGGTGAAAATTTAAAAAGAAAAAAATAATAATAATTGATCACTAATTGTAGGATGTGGTAGGGATGGCAACATGGTAAGTATGAGAAGGGTCGGTCAATTCCACCCCGTCCCATCGAGTATTTTTGTCACATTGTTCCATCTTCATACACGGTCAAAACGGGACCGAGGTGAGGCAGGCAGGTCCCTTGCCCATTTATCGCCCTATTTATTTTTTATTTTTTAATTATTTTATTTTTTTACTTTTATTTTTTTTATATCTTTAGTTCATAAATATTATTCATTTTTTAAAATATTATTGTCCCATCTCCATACCCGGTCAAAACGGGACTCAGATGAGGCAGGCATGTTCCCTTGCCCATTTATCGCCTCGTTTATTTTTTCTTTTTCTTTTTAATTTATTTTATTTATTGTAATTTTTTTATATATTTGTAATTAGTAAATATTATTACTTTTTTTTTTCTAATTTATTAAGAACAACTTATGTTAATAATAATAATTTTTGTTTGATAAAAAGTTTAAATTTGAAATTAACTTAAACGAGAGGGTAACGAGTAGCTGGGTGGAGCGAGGCTATATTTCTCGTACTCGCTTTGGGGCAACAACCCCCAGTCTCGTCCTCGTCCTGTTTATCTAGATAGGTGGGTAACTCCCGATCCATTTGGGGGTGGGGTTGGGAGTATAAGGTTAAACGAATTTTTTTGCTATCCCTAAAATGTAGACTCATTACAAGTGGCTCTAGTGATGTTACATAGTACTATTGATTAATCGTTTATGTAGTGTCTCCCATTAAAATAATGAGCATATATTTAAATTTCAAATTTGGGAAGTTTGTGAAATAGTGAACATTTGTTTTTTACCTCTATTACAAGGAGATATTTCTAAGATCTCACCAAAAGTGGGTAAGACCACACAACTACTGTGGGCTCCAACCCACCTAATGACATGAAACCAAATGGGCCCAAAACAATTTGAGTGCACCAAAACTTCGTGCTACTTTTCACTTTTTCAGTGCCAATTATCCACCAAAAACCGCTCGGCCGTTTCGAATTCTTCATAAAGTTAACATAATTAATAGTAATTAACAAACCCATAATCCAAAATTTAATTAATTAAACTAATTATAGGCCTCTCTTCATTAAATTTAAAACTGCAAATAAAAAATTACAACCAAAATTAAATTTAATTAAAATTAAAACCTAAATTCATAACCTCAATAATTTCCGTTGAAGATCTATGCCTACCACCTACCAGCCTACTATCCACCACCAAAATTGTACATTTGAACCGCAGCCTAGCTAGACCCACCGGACCGGTTTTTGATAACCAGTTCCATAATAAATCCAAACCTAACCTTAGAAGCACGGATTGATGGGGTCGGCCACCCCAACAATCTCCTTCTTCCGCCGCATTTCCAAAACTTTCCGGTGACTATTGGAGTGGGCATCTTGAGAGAAAGTAGGACTACAAGCCGGTCTATACTCAGGGAAAAGCCGACCGGACTTGTACCTCACACCACAAGCGTTGCACAAGGTTTTGGGACCCAACGGTCCGGTTCGCCACTGTGGAGTCTTCTGAACCTGACAGTGGGTACACCGACGAAGAGTCTGGGAACTACCCGATACTGAACCGCTTTCAACCTTTGGTTTTCTCTTTTGCTTCTTCGCTGGCGGTTTTTCCACGTAGGAAAACCAGTCCATGTCATGAACCGCGTTTTTGAACACAAAAGGGGACAACGTGGAGGAGCCAATTGAAGACGACGTCGTAGAAGAAGACTCGGCGGCGCTCAACGACGGTGATGACAAGGACCATGTCCTAACATTCGGTCGTTGCCGTTTGCTCCTTGCTTTTCCAGGAACCGGCAACGGGAAACACGGAACCCGGATTTTCTGAACCTCCGGTCCACTCACCGGTACAATTTGGTTCTCCGAAAATTCTCCGACCTTCTCCATGAAACTTCCGTCCGGACACAACAATGATATCCCTGACGTAGAATCATCCACAAATTGAGAAAGCCACTCGAGATTCTCCAAATCATCAACCTGTAAACAAATTCAAGAAATGGGTTCTTTTTCTTTTATCCAAAAAATGAAGACACCATTGAAAATTTTCAAAAAAACCTTTACCGGAACGGAGAGTTCGCCTGAGGGGACGTTATCAAACTCGTCGGCGCCGGAAAAAGTGGATGAAGAATTCGAATTTCTGTGCTGTACACCCTTCTCCTGTCCATCTTCATTTAAAAACAACCCCTCTTGAAAATCCTTATCAGAAAAATCAAGATTAAGAAGGTCTTCAACAGGAAAATCATCACAAGAACCGCCGTTAATTCCACTCCAACACCACCCATCATCGTTAAACAGCACTTGTGAATTAGCTTTCATGGAAGTTTGAGAAAGAAAGCTCGATTTCAACGCTCTTGCTTCAATGCACTCCATAACATAAAAAAACTCCTGTAAATTACACAACACAATCAATTAAAAAACCAACCCAAAACATTTAAACCCTTTTTATTTTATGCAAGAAATTTATGTTTGGTACCTGTTGAGAGTGATAAGATTAAAAGAGGATGGAGAAAAATGAGGATAAAAAGAGAGAGGGCACTGAAATGAGGACTCGTTCGTGGCGAAACTGATGGTGAGTTAATGGTTTTTGCTTTTCTTTTCAAAGTAGATTTTATTTTTTGTGTTACGGTGGGGTGTTACGTATGGAAAATTAACTCGTTCTGGCAGGCTGTGTGAGACTATTCTTAGCATGCATGGAATGGACAATGAATAGGTTTGGCATGAAATTGACCGAATCCACAGGGAAACCAAGATTTTTAGTTGACATTTGACCACTACTCGACCAAAAATAAAAATTTGGGGGTTTCCAATGGAGGTTCAAATTTTTGAAAAGTAGGAAAAAATTAAAAATCGAAAGTGATAGCCGATTTATTTACTCTCGATTCTTAAACCCCTATTTGATACACATTAAAATGGAAAGAATGCATTTTTTTTGTGATGTGATGGTGAATATGTGATCGAAAAAAAAAAGAAGTGATTAATGTGATGAAAAATATTATTTTATTGAAGAATGTGTGGTTAAAAATGTGTAGAAGAATGAAAATGAAAAATATAATGTAATTCAAACGGGGGCTAAATTTCAGATTCATTTATTTGAGGTTTAGACATGTTCAAAGATCTTTTACTTTACTATTACAACTCATCGAAATTTTACTACCAAAAGGTGAACCGTCAATCTCATTAGGGATAAAAAAAGAGTGATCTTAAGTTGATTATATGCTATTATGCTTAGTAAAATCAGCAAAGATTATTATTATTATTATTTATTTCCATTTCTTATTGCTAGGTAATAAATCAGCTACTTTATTAAAGTCATATAATCTTACCAAATTAACTTAATTTACTCTTATTCTCCTTTTTTTCTTCTCGAGTAATGCTATTTAAAATCAATTTATATGGACAGTAAAGATCATCTTTAATTGTCTAGTGATTTTTTTTATTAATTAGAAAATTAATCGTGATCCTCATGGCCATTTATTCTTATATTAATTTGTTTTACTTATCCTTAAAAGGTTAATAATCTAAAAATTATTGAAAATCTACATTTATATACAAGAAAGTCAAGCTCAAAAATGGACGAATTTTCTATTATGCCATCGTAAAATGATGGCGCTACGATAATTCAAATACGAAAAGTACAACGGAAAACCGCCCATATTTTTTGACTTCTTTTCTTTTGTAATTTGAAGCCTCAATTTTTTCATGTGTAATCACGAAATTGGACAGGCTTTACCGCGTTGATTACGCCGCCCCATTCGGTCGTTTCTTAATCTTCTCGCTCTCTTTTTAAATTTTGGCGATAAAATCGTAAAACCGTGAACCCACGCTAGATGTCTGCGCGTGTTCTTTCCGCGGGTACAGTTGCTATTTATAGGTTCTCTATTTTATTTCCATATTAAACGGAAAATGAAAAAAAAAAAAAAAATGGGGTAGAAAATGATATTCTCTTATAAGAGTTACAAAATGTGATGATGAGAAAAAAGATTGAATGAAAAATTTAATTATTTTTTAAACTGATAAATAGTAAAGTGTCATGTGACATTATATAACACGTTACATAATCTCTGATGAACATTTAGCAAAATCCATTTTTATTTGTCCCAAATGCCCATGCTCATGGTACTCAACATCTGCACACAATTGCTCGTACAATCTTCCTTCCACATGTTTAGCAAGCTTTTAATCAGCATAACGTATAATGTTAAATAGGATATCACGATAATACTTGCACATCAAAGTTATCATTTCATGCAATCACGGGTTGCAATCAATGTTTATGGTAATCAAATAGAATTACTTAGAACTTGTTTGCAAAGCTTATAATGTCTTACATTATAATTAATTTTTATTTTTATTCATATAATCTTTAGAATTTATAACTTTAATCATCCATATATTTCGTAAAATTTATAACTTATAATCAATTATAAAATTTGCAAACATACACTTACGTGTTGGGTAACGAAGTTTTTCATAAATATTTTTAACAGATTTTGATAAAAGTTGATTAGGTATATGGTTGAAAAGTTAATAAAAATTATAGAATTCATGAACAGTGTTAATATTAAAGTTTGAGCAGTTCAAAATTGACAAAAGGGGTAATTGCAGGAAAAACCTCAAACCTTTGAAATATTAACAGGCTTTTTCCAAATTTTTGATTTGTTGCACTCGTCACCCTAACATTTTCAAATGTTATAGGTGGAGCCATTTTGGACAGTATACACTATAATTCAGTCTGTTGACCAAAAATTTAGTTTTGACTGCATTTTTAATATTTTAAAAATGGGCAAAAGAGTAACTTTTCATTTATCACATTAACAAATAATAAATAAAAAAAAAAAACACGCAGACACACACAATCATCTTCTTCCTTTCAACCCTCACCTCAAACCCAAAATCAACACCCACCACCGCTACCTCTACCAACCACCTGCTACCGATCGACAGAAAGACGTGGCATTGGAAGGGTAAAAACTAGCAGCAAAGAAGATGAAGAAATAGGAATTCTGCCTCTAGTCAGAGCCCATCACCGCATTATAATACTTCTACCAGCCCAAAGAGCATTCAGACTGTTGATTCACCACAACTTCCAAATGAATACGATAAAGATAGATAAGAAAATCATCAAAATCATACTCTAGCACAAGTACATCCAAATCAAGAAGTGTCATCCAAAACTGAAAATTCTCATTCAATAAATCACAACTGTAGGACAATCACCGTTATCATCCCCACATGTTTCTATTTTTTATTCTCAACAAAATATGTTACAAAGTAATTAATTTGGCAAAGTTGTCGACAGTCCGGACAAATGCCCATGACCAAGAGATGAATCATTAATTTCCTTATCCCTCCAATATCATGCTTTTTTGTCCGTCGGTTGCAAGTGGTTGGAGGAGGTGGAGGTGCAGGTGGTCGAAGTGGATTTTGGGTTTGAGGTGAAGTGGGTGAGGGTGAGGGTTGAGAGGAAGAAGACGATTGTGTGTTTGTTTATTTTTTATTATTTAATTATTTAATGTGATAAATTGAAAGTTACCCTTAATCCATTTTTAAAATATTAAAAATATGGTCAAAGTTAATTTTTTGGTCAACTAACTAAATTATGTATGAAAACTATCCAAAATAGTTTCATCTGCAACATTTGAAAATGTTAGAAATGATGGCTACAACAAATCATAATTTGAAAAAAGTCTGCTAATACTTCAAAATCGCTTGATAAAATTTTATTAAACTAGCACTTGACACTGGAGTGAACTCATGCTTTACTCATAAAACACTGTCGTTTTTAGCATGACACGTGGGGTGCTGTAGTGTCTTATCACGCACTGTGGAAACGCGTGAGGATGGCACTAGTACGTAGTGAAAGACAACACATGGTGCACTGTGTGTGATTCCAAATTGCTTTGTCATCCTAGTTTGACAATAATCCCACTTCACGCGCAAATAAGCTTCCCCATTATTGCTTATACTTTAATAATCTCTACATTATTATTCTTAGTTTTGCTATAAAAACATGGTCAAAGAAAGATTTAAAAACAGGTAGAGCACGTGTCATTCATTGATTGGACACTTTAAATTTTTTTACCCAAATAGGTGCTGACACATGCACCTGTTTTTTCCGACCCTGTTTGAATAACTTTCCCTTATTATTATTATTATTATTATTATTATTATTATTATTATTCAGTTAAATACTGTAGTATCATTCAAAAGTTTTTCTAATGATAATATAGCTAAAGAATAAAGCTATTTGTATAATCTTTATTGACAACTTTGTTGATAATTCATGTTTTGTCAAGATTCATAATGTTGATTTAAAAGACAGTTTTTAAGATATATGGTGTAGATTCTATCAACTCATGATTGTTAACAAAATTACCACGATTCTAATTCAATGTTTAGCATATGACCGGTGGTGGAAAAGGAATAGAGTAGCTCGCGGGCTTGGCATGCCTCGTCTTTATTCATAAATGATTCGAATTCATTTTGAGACGAGCCATGAAACAAGTCGATTCCCTTTTTTTAAAATATTAGATTTTTTTTCGTTTTATTAATTTCTTAAAAAACTTGATTCGACTAACATGACCCACGAACCAAATGACCTAAATGAGCATAAATTGTGGATACGAGCTGAGCTCTAATTCGACTCGCCTATAAGACCATATTGAACCGAGCACGTGAGAGCTTAAATTTTAGAAGAAAAGTCGACGAAATGCTGACTAAATAGAAGACCTAAAAGCGAACCACAAGTGAAATTTTGCGGATAGGATTTGCATTTGCGCCATAATGTGCCGATCACATGATTTTCTCACAATTATTTAAACAGTTGCTTTTTTCTTTCTTTAATTTGTTTATTTGTACTCTACTCATATATTTTCCACTCGTATACCTGACTGAATTTCGATAAATATTTTAATGATCTTTTTAAAATTTTATACATATGAAATTAACCTTGTATAATACGAAAATACATACACATACACATACATATACATATAACATATACATATACATTATGTATAGATATTTTGACTCATGGTCACGCACACACAAGCAACCCTATTTGACTTCCAAAAAATGTGACTAACAATAATCGGCAAATGTCAATTTAAAGAAAATTGGCACTCCCACTCCTAACCGCACAAAATATTTTCCTAGTTATGTAAACAATTAATATTACTTAGTCTAATGTTAAAATTCATGCATATAATGAAACTGCGTGACGTTAAACATAAGACAAACGCTACAACGTTGTGCTTGCAATCACTCTACTTCCCGCCAATGGGAAGCAACCCGAAGGCATTTATTAGACGGAGGGCATGCATGGAGACGAAAATCGTGTAATGTAACGATCGATTAACCTATAAGACGCACGCTGCAACGTTGTGCTTGCTGCTGCTCTCGATTCGGCCGTTGGGCTAAAACATGAATTGTTTATTTGGTCAATCAAGCAATTATTTTAAAATTAGACAGCGTTTAACTCCCATAAGTTTGTTCAACAACCATGCAGCAAATATTTTTGTCTTGATGTTAACATCGTATTCTTCGAAAGGATGGGGAGAATCATTCACTAGTAATGCAACTAAGGAAGTGCTTAATCACGGATTTAACAAAAACATCGTTTTCAAGCAATGTCATTATTCATAAACAAGGATAATTATCATTAACGACACGTTTGATTTGGTAGACGAACAGTTTATTGTTTTATATAGTATTGTGATGTACTTTGATAAATTCATAAATGACTTGAACAATTATTATGTGAAAAAAATTAGTCTTGACTGTTCGACTTGCTCAAGGGTCATCCAACCGGTTACCACGTGTTAACTAATAAAGATTTAACTTAATTTGATTTCTCTAAACATTGTGGAATATGTTTCGCTAATCTTAAAAAGTTGATAAATATTTATACTAACTTTTATATTCAAATTAGTAGTAAGTACCAATTCTTATGTATCGAATGAATGACATTTATAGTATTTTTGAACTACTAGTGTTGTTTTTTTAAATTAATTGAGGTAATTGATAATATTCAAGGAAAAATTAAAATTGTAAAAAATATATATATAAAAGTTTTAATGAAATTTTATACATAATGTGAAAATTTTGAATAAAGGTTGATTGCTCTCATTTTTCCATTTCGAACAGGGGCGGAGTCAGGAATTTTGTCCGGTGCGGGCACAATTTTAGTTATCGGCTACAATTATTTTTTTGGCCAAAATTAGTCTATGAACAAAAGACCTTCACGTGATTAATGTAGAGTCCTGAAGACAAATAATTCATGTTCTCCGTACTCCATAGTCCATACATATTTCAAGGCAACGACCCTCGTTTTGTTTTACCCAATTATGCGATTAATTCCCGTCTTTTATAATCTATTTGCAGAACTTTAAATTTATTTAAAGTGATCAGTAGTTCTTACTTATTCCTCAGTTAGTTGTGTAGTTCCATGATAGAATCTTCCTCCTCTATAGTGAAATTTTCCCTAAGATCGGGTCTCAAGTAATTCATCCATCGTAATGTGAAACTCTTCCCACATCTTGTTAAACATGCACCTATATTTGCACATTAAACTTTCATCTCTCTCTCTCTTAATTATATAGAATATCAAACCTTCTCTATAACCACATAGATAGATATATTTATAGTTAGATAGATAGACAGACGGATAGATAGACGTAGGGTTAAATGAATTAAACAGCTGAATATGTTGTTTAAAACTTAGAAGTAGCAGTGAAGTTAAAGGAGTAAGTGGAAGGAAATTAGGGTTCCTCTTTTCCAAATTGGAAGAATTGAATCTATTGAATTTCAATGAAGTAATTCAATTCTTCATTGTTTCTTCTACATTGTTAGCAGGAACAAAGGAAACACAGATAACATATTGGGCAACAATCGCCAATTCCAGTGGTCGTATCTCAAAACATAAGTCCTCAACTTATCATCTTTTTCTTTACTCCAAACACCTTTCTTCATTCCATTATTATCAAAATAAGTGCAGGCACACTAGAGTTTCCTGAAAATTAGCATTTTCTTTCCTTCTTCTCTTCTTGGTCTAGTGCAGGCACGTTGGAGCTTGTTGGGGCCAAGCCCAAAGTCCAATGCAGGCACTTAGCTCTGCCCCTGATTTCGAAGTAGGTATGTTTTTCATTTCTCAAGTATAAGAAATAACTTTTCGATTGTGTCTTTCAACAATGTTGATTGGAAATTACTTCCCTAAAAATATTATAAAAATAATAATCTAGTAGTAATGGTGAAACTTCTATAAGAAAAAATATTGGCTAATTCTGACATTGTATAATACATCTCCATCACATGAAATTAGTTTTAAAATTTCAATAGGGTTGTACTTATTCCTGTAGAACTCAATGGAGCCTTTCGAATAATGTATACTTTTATAATCCACTTCAAATGCATTCAGTTGTTTTATAAATATATAATCACAACTTTTGTTTGATAACATCAATCCCACAAATATGAAAACAAATTTAAGACATCATAACAAAAATATACGTTAACAATTAACAAAACGAAAAAGTTAATATTTTTTAAATTAAACTGTCTATCTGACTTATTTTGTTGATCTATTGATGAAGCATACCTCGTTTTTGTTAGTATTTTCGACGATGATATATTCAACTTTGATATATTTAGCATACAAAATAGAAAAGTCATTGATATGTTAGTTGAATTTATTTATCAATGTTGGAACAAATCATATAACAAATACAGGATATACTATACAAATATAATATCATACAACACGTTTTTATCAAGAATGTGATTGTGCTGAGATACAAATATGGTGCAACTACAAATGCTAATTATAATTAACACATTAAAATTTGTTTAATACCGAAGGTTGGATAAAGATGAAAAAAAAATCTCAAAAATGATTTTATGTAATATAAAAATCAGTCAAAAATCAATACAAAGTGATTGTTGTTCACATTTCAACAAAATTCTATTGGCGAGTTCAATATAGTTGCACATATGCTAATGTCCTGTAATCTCTCCTAAAAGTAATTATTAAATCATAGTTTAATAAATAATAAATAAAACGAAATAAAAACCATAAAATTAGAAATATTAAAAATATAAACTGTCAAGCCAAAGATGAATTATAGTGGTAGAAAGAGATCCGACATATATATGTCCAACCAGATATGACTCCATAAATTTATAAATACGAATAAAAAATGCATATTACATGAATATGACGAGACAATAATACTATTGTGCTGCCACGTGCTTAGGACGTCCAAAATGGATGTATATATACAATTAAAATGATTCATGGTAATATATAAATCTAAAATAAAAATTTCATACAATTAAATCATGATATTAAAAATTAAAATTAAAATGCGAACCAAGCTTAACTAATCTTAAAAAAAATGCTTCACAACACTCGTCAATTTATAAATAGCTTATGTTCTTCATTTAGATGGATATTACTAAAATAATTAAAAGATAAAAATAGAGAGAAAAAAGAACTACATTATATTTTTAGCATAATTTTAAAAAAATAAAATCACCAAAACAACCATTTTTTTTTTGTAGAATTTGACTAACACGGATCGAATTCTCCAAAACTTCAATGTCCCAACATAAATAGATTCACATACATAAGTATCATCTAGACTATTTTCGAGTTTTGAAAAGTTCTAACCCACGACAAATTGCTTTCATTGGCAAACAGTTTTTACCTTTAACTCACAACAAATTGCTTTCATTGACAACGGTTTTAGAATGAGAAATGTTGATTTTTATAGTTATAATGATCCTAATTATTTTATTACATAGTGTATTTACTAAAACAAAGCAGTCATGCATCTCCTCTCTCATTTATTTACGTTAAGTATTAATTATAAAAATAACCATCTCTTAATCCCTTTCACATGCTCTTCATTGGCAAAAAAGTTCAAAAACATAGCTTCAACAAACTCTTGACATCTTCCTTCATTGTACGTTCTCTTGGTATATTGGAATTGTTAATTTGTTAATAATGTGTGGGAATGATTTAGAATTTTAACACATATTATAATGTTATAATAATTTATTTAGTTTCATATAATGATAAGAACATAACGAAAAATACACGAGGACTTAAATATTAAAATGAGCAAAGATTATAAATGTTTATTGCAATTATAATGTTGCGTAGTTAATAAAAAATTTAATGAGAATATAATTACCTTATCATTTAATATTCCATTTTTATCTAAACTTATGTATCTTGAAATTCATACGATAACTACCAATTAAAACAACTTTTAAAAAAGAGTAAATATAATATAAAATAAAATTGTATAAAATTATATAGTAATATTATGTATGCATTAATTTTATTATTATTTAGTTGTTAGGATATGTGTAAAACAATCAAATGAAACAGCTAGTTAAATAAGAGAACATGAATGCTTTTTTTTTTAAATGACTAATTCAATTGAGGGAAGACATTTATATTTTTATAATAAAAGCTGTTAATAAAAAATTAATATAGTATTAAAAAGATTAATTTAGAGAATTATTGACACATGGAAAGGAAGAGGTATATATATATATATATATATATTCTCATGTTGAATAAATTGAATTATTGTTACTAATTAATTATTAACAAAACTAAAATTAAATAAGTATATATTGAGCATATAGCTAAATATGTAAAGAAATAATGTTATTAATTATTATGTACAACATTAAAGAAAGGTATATTGAGTATATAACTAAATATGTGAGGATAAATTAACCATTCAAAGATTTCTCTTCAATCATCCCTTTTAATATATTATATATTGTAAATATGCACTGAGCTACACTTTAGAGTCTTTGCTCATCTCTAAAGATTACTTATTTCAAAGTAGCCAAAATATGCATCATATTTGGAAATTAGCCCAATAAATAATCTACTTAATTAACTTTTTGGCTTAGCCAAACACGCTATTAAGAATTAGGTAGTGTGCTAATAAAGAGTAGACACATTTAGGTTAAAACCTCAAATGCTCATCAAACTTTTTTAATAACCATTTGAAAATATAAAACTTTTATTTCAGCAAAATCAGTAAACAATCACAGATTCTGGTCCGAGACAAGAATATAGACAAGAAATCTGATTATGTTTAATGACAGTACTCTTGAACAATGGATCGAACAATCAATGGTATCCTTACGAAGTGTGATCCATCCTCCCATAACAAATTCCCAAACGAGTATGTTCCTTGTACTCTTAGCATGGAGCAGAATGTTACCTTGAACTTTAGTTTCTTTATATCAGAATTGAAGGCCAGAATAGGGGGTTCCACCATCACATCTGTTCCCGGGGGAGCTTGAATTGTAGCAGTATAAATCGACAGATCTGGACCGACATTTGTCACAATTCTTGAAACAGTCATGCAGTTCTTTAACTGGGGAATGATGATAGAAGGCAAATTAAAGTTGGCTAGGAAGTTGGCAGTTTCTTGACAAGGAGCATTAGTCCGTGTCAGCAAGCTGATGGCTGTTGCATTATAGCCCATTGCACATAAAAAACGAGCATGATCTTTGACATCCAGGTCATAAATGAGACCTGGATCAACAGCTTTGTTAGGATTAACATGGCCACCACCATAGTCAAATGGGTCGGCCTGCTTGTGTGGAGCTCCTTCTGCAACAGCTGCCTGACCATATTCATCCGTTAAAGAGGCTGTACACAGAGGACACAAGGGACAGCCATTGAGTTGCTTGAAAAACTAGTTCTATTTCACTAAGCATAAAAAAGTTACAACTAATTAACGTTTTGTTTCCAAAACATGAATTTTTTTCCCACCTTCATCACTATCTTGTCTACTCTGTTTCCCAATATGAAAAGAGAACTTACTTTTTCCTTAAATCTCAGAAAGAATGGACTGAAGGTAATTTTAAAGCAACTTTTACCTCATAGTCAATGTAATAACTTGCTTATTTTCAACTTTCATAAAAGGGGAATTTATTTACTTTCTGGTTTAACTTTTTAAGCTTAGGCAAACTTGCTCTAAGCCAACTCATAAATGAAGTACTATTTTACCTGTGGTGACCAGGGCAGACTTTATTGCAGCAGGACTCCATGACGGGTGGATGGCTTTCAGAAGAGAGACAATGGCAGATATGTGGGGACACGCCATGGAAGTTCCGGAGGCAAACTTGAATTTGAATGGATGAAGATGATTTTCAATGGCACCGGATGGCTGGGCTGCTGCAGCTGCCGACCAGGAGGCTAGAATATCAACCCCTGGTGCAGCGATATCGGGCTGCAGAATATAATTAAACATATTTATTCAAAGAGCATGCGGTGGAAGTTTACTACAGAAAATCAGCATCTGTATCCCATTACCTTCAGCACGGTAGGAGAGAGGGAACTTGGTCCTCGAGAAGAAAAGAGTGCTACATTTGGGGAGACCTGCTGCCCCACAACTGTCCTTGGAAGGTTGAACTTTACAATAGGATTGCTGCAATATAGATTTTGCTTTTCCTTTAAGTCGTATCTTGTAATGAGAGGTACGGTACTTATAAGCAGATCCAATATGATCAATGTACTCATTTGGGCTATTTTTGCATGATGCTGTCTAAATTCAATAATGCAAAACAACGAGTTTATACAAAGTAGTCCCCAGTTCATTCTGCGTCATCATGTACACAAAAATATTTAGAAAAGTGAGCATGGAAAAAATGGTGGCTACCTGGTTGACCCTATGTATGTTAGCAGAGATGTTCCCATTGTTAAGTCTACTTGAGCACAGGGGACATCCAAACACAAATTAACTTCTTTAGTTTGAAACTTTGCGAAGACGAGTCCAATTCCCTGAACATTTTTCACAGTTCTAGCAGCATTGACTGGATACTTTTGGAGTCGAGATTCAAAACAAAGGAGGACCTTCCCCCTCGCTAAAGTGGCATTTAGGGAATCAGCGACACAACTTCTGTTAAAGGAATACATGGTTCATACAAGATTTTGTGTAGGCAAAATTCAAATTCTAGCGGAAGGTATTTCACCTTGCATCATCTTCATTTGCATCAGTAGACATGATGTCTTCTCCGTACACAATGGGATAGAACTTTTCAAGACCCTTATCCATATACAATGCTTGACCCTGTGAAAAGTGAAAAGAATTAGCATGTTAACATTAGATACAAAGGTCTAATGCCACAACCACCATATTGTGACACAAAACGAGCTCTAATTCTCGCTCGCATGGGTACTCAAGAGTAGATTTTTTTGAATTCTGTTAAACACTAGGCAGTTATGAAACGAAAAACAACTGGCCCTTGGATTTATAGATACAGAGGGCATCCCAAATTTAGATTCAATATTTTCAGGTAAGCTCTCCAGTCAAAGGGAACTTTTATATGGATAGGCTCTGATAAATGTCTGCCAGCCTTGCATATAACTCATTGCAAGCTTAAATGGATACATGGATGTGTAATGGATGCAAGTACCACAAAAGTTTGATTGTTCCCCAAGGTTATTGTAATAGGAAAAGCTCTATCAATGGTGCTTGCTGCAACAGTGATCACCCATGGAGCCGTATTTTCAACTGTTTCGGGATAGGGACCATTATTTCCACCGGAGCAGACTACAGAAATTCCATTAGCCATAGCGTGGAAAGAACCAATTGACACTGTATCATCAACATAAGTTGAAAGAGGGGGCAATGAACCTAGAGACATTGAAATCACATCCACTCCATCCAATATTGCATCATCAAATGCAGCAAGAATATCAGCGGAACTGCAGCCACCAGTAGCCCAACAAACTTTGTACACAGCTATCCAAGCAGAAGGAGCGCCTCCTCTGGCCAGTCCTTGTCCTAATCCCAAAACATTTGCATTTCCTACCCAAGCACTGGCCACTGTAGATGATGTGTGTGTCCCATGGCCTGTTGCATCTCTGGGAGACAGAAACTCAGAGCCATCAGATGTGCTCAGCTTTCCAAATTCAGCCTCATATCCTTTGATATACCAGCGAGCGCCAATTATTTTCCTGTCCCATATAAGCTGGATTGGGTTAATTACATTTTACTATACTAATAACTAATGAGAACCGTTCCTCCTACTCTTAAATTTGACATGCTTATTTGATAAATAATCGCGACCTTTAATTTAAGTAAATCCAACGCTCAATATCATATGGATCTCAAGTGGTTATAACAAACTCTCCCATGATCTTAGTGAAATACATATTGAGAGTTGGATAGACTTAAATTAAAGGTCGCGATTATATGTCAAATAAGCATGTCAAATTTCTGAGGAGGAACGACCCCGATAACTAATAAGCTAACAACTATAAAAAGTAACGTATAAAAACAAGAATTAACTTATTTTAAAATTTTCCAACATGTTTGAGTGCCTCCAAACCACTTTTATCTGGCAATTCGACTCAGTCTCTTTCATTATTTTCTTATGATATCACCTATACTCTCCTCTAGTGTATTCAGAATGCTATTAAATTGATCTGGATTTTTCAACATCTTCCTTATTGTGGCTGCTTGGACAGAACACATGAAAGAACAGCTTGCAACCTTAGGATAAAAGATGTCAAATATGACCAGAAGCCCCAATATATAAAGTAAAATGAATGCCGAAGCAGATATACAAGGAAATGATGGACAGCCATGTCATCTGACCTTCTACATGGACAAATACCTGTCAGGCGTTTGACATTTGGACTAGGTTCTTGGACACATTTGATATTTAACAATGATCACAAACTTAGTAAGTGCATTGAGAATGTCTGATTTGTTCTATAACAATTTTAAAAAATATCTAAATATTCATTTGACCTATCAATTATATTATATTTCATTTTACCAATGAAATGAAGAAGATAACAAATTGTAAATATTTTGTTCGAAACACATGTAAAAAATTTAGATGTTAGACAAACCAAGCATTTGGACACGTACACACATCCAAC
>CAIGRP010030816.1:0-23739 GCA_903798385.1 Fraxinus cuspidata
TCATCTATTTCATCAAGAATTTTATCTTGCAAGAAAATTTCACAATTTCATTTCAATTTTAGATAAATATTTTCTTTGCCAACACTTATATTGAAGTGTAAATCACTATTCATACTTAACTTGTATTATTTGTTAAAAAAGATAATTGGTTGAAAACTTTGATACAAACTATTTCATTATCCATCATTTATCAAAATTTACAACATAAACACTTGAGTTTTATTATTTGCTATTATCATAACTTTCTAAATACTTGACTTGATTGTATCAGTTGTTAAGAGAGTTCTTTCAATTGTAAAATTATCATTTTGATGGTTTCGAGAGCCTTGTGAAAATTCGATTGTTGTTAAGGATACGTGCTCTTTGCTCTAAGTCACTTAATGATAAGTGTTTCTTGTTATAAGTTACTTAAAGATTGACACCCCTTGTTTGTAAGTTACCATTATAGTGCATTTGGTCTTGCTAGTGACGGAGAGCTTGGTAACGGGGACGTAGAACACATTGTGTATCGAATCCCATTAAATTCGCTTGTTGTCTTTACACTATTGCACTTTACTTTAAATTGGTATATATATCGTGCTATATACATGCTTGAATTAAGTTATTGAATTTGGATATTTACTTCTTGTATTATACTTTGCATTTATATCTTGTTTATTAAATAAGTTCGAGACTAATTATTGAAAAAGTTTCAAAAATCAATTCACCATCTCCTGGTTAGTTATTATTGGGTTTTCATTTATCATGTTTGCATCTTTCATCGAGAGATATAAATGTTACATGAAGGGAATATATTTGATTTCTATCGAGAGAGATTTTCAATCAAATTATGAATATAGATCAATATGATTGATTTCAAATTGTTACTTTAATTGGTGCACTAAAAATGAAATAATAAAGAAGATTCGACACCTTAACAATGTATATCACATATTTGAAAAACACATTTACTTATTTTTACTAGTTTAATTGATAATTTAAGGATTAGTATTAAAAAATTATAAAATTTGTTTGCTATTCGATTAAAGTTACAATTAATTTTAACTCGATCAAACGAATAGTTCTCATGAATTTGATACTCTATTAATAACTTCATTACTTGTTTATGATTTCGTTCACCTGCTAATTTTCGAAGGATAAAAATGTTTGCATATATTCAAAAGCAAAGAACAGAGAGTCCAACCCAAAATGTAAAATCCTATCACGAGGATTGAATGAACAGATTGACCTAAAACCCCTCTGCACCCTATTCCTACTCGCGGTGTAGCGCGTGAAAACGAAATAAAAAAAATGGAGGGATTCTTTAAGAGGTAAGGCGGCAAAAATTTCCAAAACGTCTCTGTGCACAATCCCTACTCTCCTCGCATCTTCTCTGCGCAGTAGATTTTCAGCACATTCAGAGGTAAAATCCCTTGTGTCTACACACTTAATCTATATCTATATTTCCATCGATCCATGAATTGCTTCTCAATATCACTATATATATTTTTCTTAAATCTCGTTTGGTTTTATTTATTGGATAGGCGTCGAGGAATTTTATCACGCATATACTTGTTATAATACGAGCGTACAACCTTTATTTTATTTCTTTAAACCGATAAAAAGGATGAAGAAAATATCATATCGCAACGTCAATTGGACAATTTACAATCTGAATATGTGCTATGTTTTCCGAAGATTCAGTATTTAAGCTATAACATTTAATTGATTCTGGGATGATCCAGAACTCAATCATACAAATATCCAACCCTGTACAGGTGTCGTACCTTTCATCCTTATTGATTTGATTACGATTTACGGGCCAAAACAATACAAGATGTTTCTTGCTATCAATTTGGCGATTTCCTGGTGATTGGTCTGTTTTTGAAATTTAATTATTGAATACGGCTTGATAAGTGCTGTTCTAGATTTTTGTAATCTTAATCCCTGGGGAATTGATTCAACTTGGTTAATTGTCGCTTGAAATTCAATCCTTTGTTCTGTATGTCAAGGTTACAAATTAAATCGGGTCTCGAGCAAACTGAAAAGGGAATGATACAATCCTCAACTACGATATGCAGTCACAGGTTAGCTCATGAATGCATGAGTAATTGTAACCACGACGAATTTAGCAGAGCGCTGCTACCACGATATCACAGTTATGGATATTTAGCAAGTATTAGTTTTCTTATGAGATCTGACTGAGATGAATGGGCATCAAAAGTTGTGTGTGTTGTATTGCCTTTTATTTTCCCTTTTCAGGGCTATTTGTGGTACATTCTTGATTCGTGTAACGTTGATTTGTTTGTGAGCTGATAATGTTATCTGTAGTAGGCTGAGAACTGGCCAGTATACTTCATCAACCCCGTGACTGCTGTGTTCCTATTGAAGAGCTCACTCGAACCTCTTTAACTTCATCTAGGATCCAAGGAGGACTCATTTGAATCTCTTTAACTTCATCAAGGATAAAAGGTAATACATTCTGTTTCTCACGACCATGGTGTTTTGGCTAAGCTTAAGTAAATTTTTATTTTCAAACACGTTTAACTAATTTATCGTTATAGAAAAAAGTCACTTATAAATATTTTTTTATGATTAGCCGTGCCATAAGCGCCGGGATAGTGCCTTCAAGTATTACCTTTCTGCCCCATTCGCTCTTAGAGACTCCAGGATTTGAAATAAATAACCAAAAAAGCTTCAGGAAAGTTGATAAATTAGAAGAAAGGCCTATCGTTCTATTTCAGCCTCCATTGCAACAGCAACGTTACATTTCTTCTTTGAGCAGAACTATTATGATTTCATTCTACAAGGTACCGATTTCCTTCCATTTCAATATATACAAATGTCTGATTTCATTTCCTTCTGCACTGTGAAGAATCATGTTCTGATGCCATGCCTTCTGATGCTGTTTCTACATAATCCTATTGTTAGCCACAGTGAATGGATTGATACCTAATTCTGACCTGTCCTTCACTTTACCTTAGTTACCTTGCTGGCTGGGAAGTGCAGTCTTGCAATGAGGGGACGTGGTGCACGTGTCTTCCAGTCGAATCCCCTTACACAGACGAAGCCTGGAAAGCATGGCAACTAATTATGAGAGGAGATTAACATGCAGGTGCAGAAGGATTTAGGACATTACAGTGAGATTGTGAATATATAGTGATCCTGTACTACTGGACGTAGATGATGCTGCTAGAATTTGATTTAAAAAAAAAAAAACCATCTTTAGGACCTGAGATTAAGGGGTACTACTGTCATTAGAATTTTGGGTAAGATGTTGAATACATGGATGATTGCCATGGTTCTTGCTCGAGGTGAACAGCATAAAACTTTCATCCTCAATTCCTTCATACCCAACAGTAGTTTTTTTTGGCAAGGTTGAGAATAGGTTGAGAAATACCTATTCCGGTATGTAATTGCTTAAATTTAACAAGAATCATGGTACAACTTGAATATTTGTGTGTGATCTAGCTGTGTATCTATTGACAATAGAAATCTAGAGTAAAGAATGAATTAATCAAGTCTGTGGACAAAAAACATGAAATGACATAAATAGTCTCTTTTATGGAGCACATGCAAGTTTCAGGCATGAGTTTTGTGCAGAGGTATTACTCAAATAGTAAATAGTGTGAAACATGAAGAAGTGATGGATAGAAAATGGAGAATAAAACACATGCACACGAGCGCGCGCGCGCACACACAGAGTTTATTAAGTAAATTATGCAATTTGGGTAGCCATTAATGCAGGGAAGTCTGGATGGCAGAGATTTGATTGGCTTCTCACCAGCCATTGCTGGAAATGAGAACTATCATGCAATGTTAGTAAAAATTATGGTAAAGCAGAAAAAATAGGGGAGGGAAATGGATTGAGAGATAGTCAATTCCCCTCTTTTTTTGATGATGAGATTTGAAGGGAGGGAAAGAGGTGAAATTTATTTGTTTCTAATCACTATCTTAAATCCCTCTAGGAGGAGGGACAAATTCAAGGGAAGTAGGAATAACTTTTGATTCATCCCTTTTGGATTCTTCGTATATAAGAAGGAAACATTATGACATCATATTCCTTGCATCCGAACAAGGAAAGGCTATTACTTCTGCCGTCTATGATATTGGAATGAAAGTTTTTCTTAATGGATGGAAAGCTATCAATCCATGCTTTTGGCCTCGCATCTTTTATGTCAGCAAGAGGCCCCCAACCCATAGGGTAATGTACCATTTGGGTTCCCAACCTTTATTTCTTGGCATTTTGAACCTCAACCTTTTGTACAAGGATGGTTTTCGTCCATCTGACGACTAAAAACACAGATTTTAGTAAAAGACAAATTTACACTTACTTTTATAGGAAAAAAATATTAAAAAAGTAAAATGAAATAAACAACTTTCTCCCTACTTTCCCTCCTCACCTACCTCCATCCCCAAATTGCCATCCTAGGTGAGCTTTGGGATGGGTGGGGATGAAGGGTATGTATGTAGCTAATTGGGTTGCAGGGGGCAAGCTGGTAGGGAGTGATTGCAAGAGGTGGATTGGGGCTGTTGGGGGAAGGGTGGAGGGGATTGCAGGGGTCGACTGGGGGAGTTGGTCCTGTTGGAGGGGAGAAGTGCAGCTTGGTGGTAAGGTTTGCTTTTTTTTTTTTCAATAAAATTAAATGTCTACCCATTTACCCCTCAAAAAGTTACATATGCAAGTCACCCGACTTATGAATGGCAATATTGATGGAAATTGTTAAACTGGGGACCAAGGTGCTACAACCTTAAAAGGTAGAAGAACCAGTTGCAAAAAAAAAAGGTCAGGACCTGTTTGCACAAATTTAATAGGTTGGGTATCTTTCTGCAATTTTGCCTTTCTTTTTCTGGTGATAAGAAAGTATGAAACAGAGCAACAATGTTCCATCTACAGGACTGAGTCATTTTTGTGAAATGTATCCATCTAATTGTGCTGCTAAGGTAATGATGTATTTGTCCATTGAAGAACACATTTCATTTTCTTGCTCCGAGGCTTATGCTTAGGTCGAGTCCTTTCCTAGTATAGAAATGCAGAATCATGAGACAGGAATCTATACTGATAATATGAATGGTACTCAAATTACTTAGATTTCTGTTGAGACAGGTCATGATATAGTGCATTATATACTATTGAAGGTGGTTAGGACATAACATACCTCTCCAAAAACAATACTGAATACCTTCTGTTGATAGCCCTGATAGAAATAAAGAGAATGTAATGTCAGGTTTTCTGGGAGATATCTATCATGTAAGCCAACCCATTTCTTTATGGCCCTTTTACCTTTAAATATTGTGGGTATGGATGTTCCAAAATACACAGTTCTTCGTGGCAAATTCCATAACCAGTCTCTTGGAACATTGATAGGGTTCAGACTAGATTCATGGTCAGCAAACACCTGTAAACTAACAAACTTTACTCTCTAATCCATTTCAGAAGATGTGTACTGTGATTTACACGGACTTTATCTGATCTTACCTCATTAACTTGGAAATAGGTACCATTTAGTGGAAAGCTTCCTCGCATAGCTGTTCTGCATGGTATCTGTCATGATTGGTCATACTAATTAGACTGATTAAGATAGGAATTCTTTTGTAAAAGTTCTCTTCCGGTGCCTACTTTTTTTACGGGTACCAGTTCAGTAAAATTTTTTTACATTCTTTCCTTACCAGAAGTGTGCCTCTAACAGTTTGGGAGTTCCCTTCGCGTATACTGTTGCATGAAAAACATGTTTCATTGGTGCACAAATTTCCAGATTCTTGGGAAATGCATCTTTCTGGTGGCTGAATAGAGTCTGCAGTTTCACCTGGTAAGGAGCATTGACACATGTTGTAGAATCATTTAGTGCTAAGTTAAATTATTAGTGGTTAACTGCGCAATTTGCTTCGTCTTCTGAAATTACATTCTTTACGCAAAATTAGAAGTTATTGTTTTGATTCTCCAAGAAGTGTGCTTGCTACGTTACCTGGAGTCCATATCGCAAGTAAGTACGAGCTGGGATCATCTGGTTCTCTTTTATCCATCTGCAAATTAAGAAAATAGGGGCATCAAGGAAAATTAGCTTTTACACGTGGACGAAATTTTATAGTGAACGAAAGCTAATATAGTGTTGCTTACCCTATGTAGCAGAGGATGCGAATCTGGAAGTTCATAGCTGTAGAAGGAGAAAATATTAAACGATATCCCTTGAGAAATGATCAAATGTGTTATCACGCTCCTCGTAACTAGGAATAATTGGTGTAATTATCTTTAGTTTTATGATTTATTACTAGTATCTTGCCTTCCATCTCTCAAAAAGTTCATGAACAGTAGGCATACACCAATCAAATATGTCTACTTGTTCCTATGGAGTAGCACATTAATCACGATTTATAGCAGAAGCTTTTGCTTACACTTGATGCTCTGTTCTCAGTCTGCTCACATTCTTAAGTTTAGGCATAGGGATTGAAGCTGCTTCTGGAGTTAAAGCTACTAGGGCCTTCGACATGTCACCCTCACCCTCTTGTATCTGTTTTTGCATCATTGAATTCACATTGTGAGTGAACTCTTCCATATTAAATTGAATAGTAGGAATATCATCAGGATCTTCGAAATCGTTGTCCTCAATGTCACATTCTGGAACTTGTGTCTGGTCTGATTCTGGAGTTGCTGGCACTTCAATAATAGGCTCTGGTGTAGCTGGAACTTCAATAATGGGTTCGGAGTTTCTGGCTTCAGTGTGTGCTTCCAATTGATAAGCTTGAGGTAAGCGCAACTGCAAAGGATTGGTAATTTTCACTGGATTCTGATAAGCTGCATTGTTTTCTATTGCACTCACAATGCTTTTATCTTCAGTTCCTGGGAGAGAAAGCCTCGCACTGCATGCACATTCATGGGAATTAGTCATATGAAAATATGATTTACATGGTTTCATCATTACTCATATGGGATTTTTGAAGTATATCATTTAACTTAATTCTAACGTGGCTTCCAAGCTTCATTGCACTTGCTAAATCTAATTGGATGGAGTTGATTTTTGGATCTTCTATGGAATTCTTTGGGTGTTGCTGTTTTCTTCACATTTTTATATTTCTCATGTATATTGTCTATAGGCGATATATAGAAGTGTGGAATAATGTTCTTTACCCCTCCTAATGTTCCTAATTGGTTTTTATTAACCTGATATTCTATTGAGAAATGCAGCGATGGCCTAAAAGATCAAATCTTGCTCCAAAATAATGGGGAAAAAAGGAGAATGAAATCTGGTTGCTCAATTGCTATAAAAATTGAATGCATAGACCTTGCAAATGCACTAGCGAAATGTCTGCATTCCCCTCTCAGTGGACAAGCATTGCAATTTGGTTTGCTCTTAGTACAAAACACCTGAAAAGATAGAATAGGTTGCCTTTGGCTTATGTCTTCAGATGTGTTTAATGTTTTCGGTATATAGACGACACCCTTCAGTGAATGTGGCATACCTTTCCAAAAGTTATCATCTGGTAATGCAGCTCATACCTGCAATAAATTAACATTTTAAACCACTGAATGGCACTTCACTTCAAGTATCAATTATTTATGATTAATTAGAAAGTATAGATTAGTAGAAAAATTATGATTACAGTGTTCTTTGATCAAGCTTGCAGAGTCTTGGCCACAGATATTTCTGAATAGATTCCAATATTGGGTACCTATGCAAGGACAGCAGCATGAGTTATTATCTCTTCATGCTATGATATCATGAAAAAAAATCTGATGAGGCATGCATACTCACAGTTCTAGAAGATGCAGCTGAAGTGACTCAGGCAATGGTTGAAGAGGTACCCATCCCAACCGTACGGCTATACGCCCAACATTTGTGTCAACCTTTCAGAAGTCAGAGAAAATAAAATAAGTAGTGAAGTTCTTTTTCGTATCGATTGAAGGATCTGTAATCGAGCTTAAATCTTACTGGAAAAGCAAGGTGATGCAGTGTCAAAAGCCGTACGCACTCCACGCTCTTCAAACCCAAACCCCTAACGCTCAACAGATACTCTCTGAAAAGTATAAAAAGTTGTAAGTGCACAATGTTCTTTGACTGTGTGAAAAGCATTTGGGAAAATCCTGCAAGCTTACTTCGCTTTGTCTGGTGGAACGTCCCTTAGCCATTCCAGATCAATGCTTCCATGGTCTCTAACGAGGCGATTGAGGAATTCCTGCACAATTTTTCCAAATGGTTATCAACTGTTAAATGGGTTGCTGGATGTTTGAGAATTATATGCCAACTAAGTTATTAGATATTTTAACGAATAGATTCTTTGTTACAAACTAAACCTGGATTCTCTCCGCCAGCACATTGTTCATTCCCCGTTCTTTGATGGTCTCGGCGATCTCACTAACATCCGCACATCTTACTGCCTCCCAGTCTACCGAATCCATCGTGTTGGCAGTTCTTTCTCTTCTTCTGCCACCTTCTTGTGCCTGTTTCCTCAAGCAATCCCAATTGACTGGCTTCTGTTTCTCTTTTCTAATTCTCCCCCCATTTGCTTTAGGTTGTCTAGCCGTTTTACCAGAATCTTTCAAATTTGAGACAAGCTCCTTGTGCTCAGGAATTCTTAAATTATCAATGTTGCTACTACCTGTGATATCTGTCAATTTTTGTGGAAACATTGGGATGTTTGATACTTCCTGCATTTTATAGTTATTTTCTTGACAGTGAAACTGTGACTCAAGTTTGCCTGTAGGGTTTTCAGTTATCTTTTTGTAAACGTCAATTGGATGTTTGTTGCTTGAGCAAACCTTTTCACTGCCGAATTTTGGTGTTTCACGACTGATAGCCAAGGACTTCTGAATTGTAGCTTGGTTTGCAGATTCTGCGGACAACCCACTTAGTTCAGTGTCACAAAGTTCTTTTCCAATGTTAACATTCGAGCTTTTGCCATTCTTTTGAAGTACATCAAAGCGTTCTGCTACTTGTGCTCCTGAACTGGGTGCCAGATGCAAAGCAGGCTCGCCACAGGTAATATCTGACTGGTTCTCGTTTTGATTTTGTGAATCGGGAGCCATACTTTCTGGTTCGGGTTGCCCATCTTCGCACAATTTTTTTCGATTCCCTTGATTGTGAACATTTATTATGCTTTGTGATATCTGGGACGGCTTTCGATAAGCAGTGCAAGATTCTGCTTCTAAGGTTCTGGGTGAGCAAGATTCAGTTCTTTCCGTAGTTTGAGCAATTACAGAATCTGCAGAGTTCTGAGAGTAAGTCACAGAATTCTGAGAAGAAAGTGTATCATCCAAGTCTCTTTCATCGCCAATAAAACCTATTGACTTGTTCACTGCAGATTCACGGGATGTATCTGGACAATTTTTAGAGACAGCTGACAATTGACGACTTAAGTTATCTTTTGGTATGGTGCCAATAAAGCTATCTCCAGGGGACTTGACACTGTTAACTTCTCTAAGGTCATTGTAATCAGATTCCGGAATCATCTTAGAATCTTCACTGCAAGTTGGCTTATTTAACCCTTCATTCCATCCAAATGTATCGTCTGTATCCAGACCATGCCCTTCAGGTTCTTGGACTGTGATTTTCACGTTCTCTTGACAAGATTGTCCTTGGCTGCTTTCTGATTCGAGTGGGAATCGGGCAGCAAGTGACATGAAGGCAGAGCTGCAAGAGTGGATTAGCATATTAAAGTGATTTTCCTTGGGATCAGCTGAACTTTGTAGAAGTTTAAATTGTTAATATTCTGTAAAAGGTTAGAGGTTCAGCAAACCTAGAAAGATGATCCGAAACATTCTGAGTGAGAAAAACACCAATAACAGAGTCTAAAACTGATCCTTTCCATGGAGAAAACCGCCTGTCCCCTGTGAGATAATATATTGCCATGTAAACCGCACAAAAAGTTAGAACAGACTCAATAAATAAAATATAAAAGTATTTTATTTGCTAGATGCAGCACAAGACTATATTAAGCAGGTGCAATGTGCTTATTACTCTGTTTCATACATAAAACACAACATATATACATTCATGTGTATCTGTTGATAGCTTGGTGTTTAATCAGTGATACTTTGCACGTTGATTGCATAATAGGCTACGGATCTCCTTTCCTCATGATTCTGGATAATCAATGCACGTGTGTTCATTCAATAGTTGACATTTTCTAACCCTCCGGTCAGTTTAGGAATATCATTAATAGCACTTATATTTTTTTCTGAAAGAGTATTCTGGGGAAGATAAACCATATTTCCAACTGAAATTTATTAATTAGACAACCAGTTGACAAATTTGATATCTGTGCATGAATACCTTGGACAAGATGCATGCGTGCAATAAATGAATCTGCTCTTCCACGGAACACTCTTCTTTCTTCTTCCCACCATTTTTCCTTCTCTTCATCTGTGCCGTCAATTCCTTCACTGTTTATATTCTCTAACAAAAGTTTCCACACTCTACTTGTCTCATCATCAAGGTCAACTTTAGGCCGTGGGCGACTTTTTTTAACCTGATCAAATGAGCTATCAAATGGGATAAGAGCTCCATTTCTTTGATATGGAACAAGGGCATGTTGCTCTTGGTAATTCATATGGCAGGCGATAAATGCATTATGTTTTTGGCTGCTCTTTGCATTTAAATCAAGTTGATTAAATTGGTCAATGATTGCATCAACTGGAGACTTGCATATCCATGTTATAGCCAGTGGAGAGCCTGCATTAAACATCACAAGTGCATCAGAAAGGATGGTTTCTGAAAAACAGCAATCATATATGTCTATTGATTACCCATTGATCTGGCAACGAATTGGTGGTCACTATGTATGTTTTGCACTGTTGAGTTGACAAGTAAGCTTTTCTTTGGTCGCTTCTTTGTCATCATCGTTTTTCTGGTATCAGCAGTTGGGGCTTCTGGATCTTGAGTAGGGCCTTTGGATCTCTTTTTATGTGGTGGTTGTAGAATTTCGAATCCTTGTGCAGTTTTTGATGTTGTTGCTTCACTGTCTGTAGAAGCTGGCAATTTTCCACGAATTTCAAGGGGCGGCGCCGAGTTCCATACTGGAGCAGGTTCTTTGGATCTCTTCTTCTCCAACCTCTCCGTAGGTCCCATAGCTGCCACAAATTTTAATTTTTTTGGTTCATTCTCAGTACCATCAGCTGCTGCAATCGTACGATTTTCTGAGGCAATAACTGTGGAGTGCATGATGGAAATCACTGAATTGTGTCCTTTCTCAATTCTCTTTGTGCTGTATATTGCAGGAAAATGCAAGCCAGGATTGCAATAATTGTTGTCTGTGTATTGTGAAAATATAGCACCATAGGCCTGCAAAGAATTGTGTAAAGTCCCAGTTGAATTTGACCTGCAAAATTCTGCTTCATAAGTTGTACCCATATGTTGTCTTTTTATTCCTCTTTCTTGTCTTTCCTGCATCAAGCATGCTGTGCTGCTGCTGTCGGAATTACTTGGGCTCTTCTGTATTGACTGAGCGTCGGAATTCATAATCAACTGTACATTATTTCCTTCTTCATCGTGAGTGAAATCTGAGAATATAATTTGACATTTTCCTCTTGTACATACTTTTTGATCCGTAAGATTAGGTTTATCATGTAGTGTATCTGTCTTAGAATGAGGCGAGGGGCAAGAGGAATGTCCTTCAGGTTTTGACAGGTAACCTTCCGTTACTTGATTCGTAGAGCATGTATGATCATACGCAATGTTCACTTCAGTCTTCTTCACTGAGGCTTCCCTCCCCTGTATGCACTGAATGGTTGATCCTGATTGATCTTTAGCATTGAAGTTCTGTGCTTGTGATTCCATGTCAAAATTCGGAGATGGATGGTGGTGAAATGAGCTTTCATCACTCCCTTGGCCTTCAACGTCAAACTTCAGAGATCTCCTGCAGGTATTTTTTGTGTGCTGAACCGTTTGTGGATCTGTTTCACAAGTTTCCTGGTCCGGGGTAGTAGCTGCAGGTTTATCGACTCCTTTTCTTCTGACATACTTTCTCTTACCAGTCATGGCTTCCTTCGAACTTGGGGCATTTGTGTTTGTATTGCTTTCATTTATTTCCCTCTCGAGGGGAGTGGCCGTTGTGCTATTATTAAGTTCTCTTCTCCGAACATACTTCCTCTTTACTTTTGTTGGTTCCTGCGGATCAGAAGGCCTTCCGACACTTGGTTTAGGAGTTATTTGAGATTGACCTTCTATTATCACTTTGGGCCTGTGCTTTTTTCTTCTTGGTTTCTGCTGTGGCGTTTTGCTCAAGTCAATGTCCTCAGTGCCTCCCTTGTCAGGCTTGTGATTCTCCTCCAACTGTGTGGACATTGTTTCACATACATGATCAACAACCAATTGAGATTGTTCTTTCATTTGGAGGAATTCCCCTAATCCGATCCTCTTGATGGCAATTTCCTTCTGCTGCACATCTTTTTTGCCAAGCATCTCATCTGTGTTTAAATTTGGCATGGCCAGCCCCCGTCTTTCATCGGTTTTTGTGGTCTTCTCTGGCGTTATAGGTGCAAACTGGGATGAAACCACCTCGCTAAAGGTTGCATCTGCCGTCCTAGATGGAAAATTGAGGTCGAAGAAGAGCCTGGAACGGATACAATTTCCATCTGTAGGATATACAAGTTTGAATTCATATTAGTGCTAGGGAAAAGTGAAACCATTTGCAAATATCAAAGCAAAGCTATTCTCGAGTTTTTCATGAGGATATGTTCAAATCTACATGCTTTAATTCTTAACCAAGATTTCATAGCCTAAAAGTAGATTGGTTATTTAAGATGATAATGCTGTGTTTTGCTGATGAAATCATCGCAAATTCGAAGCTTCAGTTGAAGCAGATACTTGTTTATTTCACAAATTCTGTCCCCGTTTCTTGTGCTTTATTCTGATTTTGATATTTCACTTAATTGCTTCATCTTTCTATGCAGTTCTTATATTGCAGGCAAATATTGTTGGGTTCCTCATTCTATGGGCATTGGGAATAGATCAACATTCATATAGATAGAAATGAATCTTGCCTCATGCACAATCGATTTTTTTTTATTCCAATTTGAGGAGAAAGTAGTAAGTTTCCCACCTTGAAGTTATATCAGTTATTGTATATCCTATGGTTCATAATGTCGTTCAGCAGCACAATAATAATTGAAAACACGGTATCACAAAATCAGATCTATGAAGAGAAGCTAGATTAAGGACACTCACCATTGGGAATATTCTGTATGCTATTGCATTTATCTGGAAAGTTTATTCCAAGGGAAGTGTCTAGATTCACGAGTGAAGAGTTTTCAGTCGTTATTGTACACTGTCTACTGTCAATGTTAGTATGAAAATTTGGTGCAAAAGAGCTGCTTGTTGCATTAAAAGCAGTCTGTGCACTTGCATTGACGCTAGCTGCATCTGCCAGAGCCAAGAGTTCTCTGAAAGAGACGCTGCTCCACATCTCTTCATCATTTACAGAAAAATTGTACCTGCACAAATCATCACCATTAACTTGGGATTTTTCGGCTATATCTGTTTCCCTGGTGTTAAAACTCCCGTGTATGTTAAGAGCATTTGCTGAGTCCCAACATGCAGCTGGATTTTCTTGCAGGAACTTCTCTGATGCTCTCTTTGGACCAATCTCCGCCTGGCCTATCTGATTTACCTGCAAGAATTTTTCTGATTCTAGCCCATTGGTATGAAACGCCTGATTATCTTGCCATTCTGTGCAGATCGGCTGCAGTTTTGTTGGCCCGAGCTTTGCCGGGGTCAGGGGAACCCAAGAACAACCCGTCTGGAAGTCTTCCAATTCCGAGACCAAGCCTTTTTGCTTTTCATCCATCCTGGAGTGTTGGGTAAAAATCGTATCTTTCCTATTTACCCTCTTCTTTTTGGCTATTTCTGTTGAATAATTGTTAAGAGAATTGAGTTGAGACGCCAACTCCACTTCTTCAGCCCTTCAAGTAATTCATAGCACGAGCACAGGAGAATCACTTTTCAGCAATTTTTCTTCACTGACAACTCTGATTACTGACAGATTCTGCCAGATAAAAACGAGAAAATATTCATCAGAAACATAAACCTCAGGAACTGGGAAAAATAACAGTAAAATTATAAAAGCAAAATAGGCACACAATTATATTCAACCAGCGTTTCCCAATTCCTAAAAATCATAGCAAGCAGCTCCAATCATCAGATCTCTTGAAAAAATCCGGTTCTCTCTCATGGTAGAGCGAAGATTCATAAATTTTATGAATATAAAACTATTAGTATAAAATTTGCAATAGAGAAACAGAAAATAACATTATCCTCGCATGATCTGTTACAGAATATATTTCGGATTTTGAAAGCCGATTGTTGAAAAATGCAAATTTTAAGGAATTTGGGCGAGCATTTACAATCAGACTCACCTAATTGTTTTTGGTCAAGATCTTGTGAAGCGGTGGACGGCGAGACAAACTGAGCAGAATATTTCTTCATAGAAGAGAGAGAAAGTAGGAGAGTGCAGTTACAAAGAACAGGACATTTATCCACGTACAGAACAAACTTTGAACTCGACTTTCTTTTCCACTCGTTTGAAATAATCTAACGACTACTTTTGAGCCTCATATTTAAACGTTCGTATTTTACGAATATATAATATATTAAGTACAATCTATCTTCGAATGTTGCTTTTAAGTAAAGTGTTAGTAACTTCTTATAAGAAAGCATTAAGAGTAAGTATTGTTTAAACTCAACTTCATTTGAAATATTCAACCATCTACGTTCCAAGTTTCATATTTTGGCCACTTGTGCAACATTTGTTTTGTTAATTTATATCATCATATGTCGATCTAAGTTTTTTTTAAGTGCTAGTAGATATACTAAAGCACTAGGGTATAGAATATGATTAAGTTCGATCTCTATTTATTTATTATTATTCTTTTCAATCTTTTGAAATGTTCAATTATCTATTTTTTGTTCTATGCTTGTTCTATGAATTCATATATTTATGAGTCTAATTTAAAGCTAAGTTTTTTAAGTGCTAGTAGTTAGTGATAAGAAAGCACCAGGGTACATAGTATTGTTAACTTCGAACTCAACTTTCTTTTTCATTCGTTTGAAATATTCAATTATCTACCTTTTTCATCTAATATTTTGGATATTTGCATAGCATTTGTTTTGTGAATTTATATCTTTACAAGTTAATTTGAAAGCTAAGTTTTTTAAGTGACATTACTCGAACTCAACTTTATTTTTCATTCGCTTAAAATATTAAATCATCTACCTTTTTTAGTCTAATATGGCTATTGTGCAATGTTTTTTTTTTTTGTGAATTTATATCTTTACAAGTCATTTTGAAAGCTAAAGTTTTCCAATTCCCTAAAATACTCAAATCATTTATTTTTTTGTCTCATAATTCGCATATTTGAATTCATAACATATTGAGCATTTTATCTTACAAGTCAACTTTAAAGTTAAAGTTTTATTAAAGTGTTGGTAGTTAGTGATAAGAAAGTACTAGAGTACAAAGTATGATTAACTTCGAACTTAATTTTCTTTTTCATTTGTTTGAAATATTCAATCATCTACCTTTTTAGTCTATTATTTTGGCTATTTGTGCAATGTTTGTTTTGTGAATTTGTATCTTAATATGAATTTTAAGTTTTTCATTTCTTTGAAATGTTAATCGTCTATTTTGAGTCTCATAATTTGCATATTTGTGCAACTTTTGTTTTTGGAATTCAGAACATATTGAGCAAAGACAAATCAACTTTAAAATTAAGTTTTAGTATAAAGTGTTGGTAGTTAGTGATACAAAAGCGTTAGGGTGAAGAGTAAATAAGTTGGTTACGAAAGCATTAGAGTGAAAAATATCTTTAACTTTGAGTTCAACTATCTTTTTTATTTGTTTGAAATATTCTATCATTTACTTCTGAGTTTCGTATTTTGACTATATATGAAATAATTAATATTTAGTCAATTAAATATATAGAAACTCTACCCACAACAGTTATGTCAAATGGACATAGTTCTACTTTTGAATTTCATATTGATAAAGTCTTTTTGTTTTTGTGTGAATTTATAACTTGTTGAGCATTATCTATTAGTAACTGTGGATTTAATTAGAGTATTTGCAATTGTAAAACAGTTCTTTATCTTAAGGTTACATTCATAATGGTTAGAATAATATGTCTATTTATAGTTTGTTTTGTAACTTCATAAGCAAATTAATTATTTTTTCTTTGTAGGTCGTTTTTAAAAATGAATTTTAATTGAAGTGCTTGCTTGTTGTGATTAGAACGAAGTTTGATAAAGAGTCATTAGGCATCTAGAATTAAATAATAAAACAAAATCTAATTTAGAAGTAAGTTTAATTAAAATTCTTGTAACATAAAATGAAAGCTCTTTGATTGTGGAGGAGTCGATTGTGGAGATGAAATTAGTTTATATGTGTAAGGAATAACAGTTTTTCTAATTTTACATGCAAGTTTTAATTAAAGTTCTTCTAATGGCATATAAGATAAAGAGTTACGTAGATATGAACATTTGTCTATTTACGTATAGAGCAACATTTTTTTCTAATTTTAGAAGTAAGTTTTAATTAAAGTTCTTGTAATAATAGCATAAAAGCTATTTGAGAGAGAGATTTTCAGTTGCGTGGAGAAAACATTTATTTATTTAGGTACGGAACAACTTTTGAACTTTAGCTTCTTTAAGATGCGTATGACCATTATCACGTATGACTGGATACGAGGAAGAATTAAAATAATAAAGGAAAAAGTTATTTAATTTAATTTATATAATATAAAATTTTTAAAATGTGTTTGAGTCACGTTAGTTTGAAAGAATGCATTTTGAAATAATAGATTGATGAAAAATGTGTAGTTGAAAAAGAAGGAAATTATTGATGTGATGCAAAATATTATTTTATTGAAAAATGTATGATTGAAAAGAAGTACGCGGATTTTATTGTGTCTCATTCACAAAAAGTAATTAAATAAGATGCACAAGGACAACCTCGGTTGATACGTCAATTTCATTTACCCTTGATTTCCGAGTCATTGACGGTGCCGTTATGACGCCGTTGGTGGTCCCGCACGACTAAGATAATGATGCAAGCTTTTATAGCCGGTGGTTGGATGGTAATCTAATTTAGTTGTGGATTTTTAGCATTTGTGATTGGACAAGAGTGGTAATGCTTTTCTTTTCACGAGATGATCTTCCTTTTTCCTTTTTTCTTTTTTTTTTGTGCAAACACGTCCTAGTAACCTAGTTATTACGGCCCCTTTTGGGGTAGTTAAAATTAACAGGTGTTTTTAGTTGAGATTTCAGGTCATGTGAAATTTGGATGGAAAGAAAATGAACAATAGTAAATTGAATTGTCTATAATTTGTTTTACTGAAAATTGTGTTTGATTGGTCTAATTTTTCACTTGAAAAATGTTGAAAATTTGATGTCCGTTTGATTTTGTTTTTCATGAAAATTGTCCATTAAAGTGATAATTTTTTTACTATTGGGTCTATAATTTGTTCCAATTGCAAAAAAAATTAAAAAAATCACCCTAGCAAATATCATTCGTTTGGTTTTGTTTTGTATGGAAATTGTCACTAAAAGTGATAAATTTGTTTGCCATTGTATCTAGAATTTTCTCCAATTGTCAAATAAAAAAAAGCTGGAAAATCAATTACCACCTAAAACAAAAGAAAATATTTTCCTTCAAAATCAAGAAAAGAGGCCCGTGAGGGGTGGGGAGGGAAAACGAATTTTGGAAAAATTTTTTGCTATCGAACACCACAAAAGATGGAAATAGAAAACTTTTTTCAACTTCCTAGTAAAATAGAAGAAATCAAACATAGCCTTAGTGAATTTAAAAAATATATATATAAATTCAAGTATCCCTAGTTGAAGATTTTAATGGATATTATTAAACCTTTGTTTGATTCTCATTTTTACCAAAATATATTTTTTTAATCACACATTCTTGAATAGACTAATATTACGCAAACTCAAAAAATTTCCTTATTTTTTAACGAATAATGCTACATGTATATAATAATAATAATAATAATAATAATAATAATAATAGCCAAATAGGTGCTGACAACACAGTATCTGTCAATATCCTTATCTACTAACCCAAGCGGCATTATACTTTTTTAATTGTACATTCTTCATCAATCTACGATTATAAAATGCATCATGTACCAAAAATGAACTCAAACATACCCTAATTTTAAATGTTCCTAACTAAAATCTATTAAGATTTAAATATCTCGATAATTCGTGGATTTATAAGAACTTTAAAAGATTTGAATGGATTTTAAGCTTAAAAATATACATAACAAACTTTTTTGAAATTTTATAAGAACTTTTTTGAAATTTTAAAAATCTATTATTAAAATGGCATTTGCACAAGACTTTTAGTAGTTTTAATAAAAATTGATAAAATGTGTAGTTGAAAATTGGAAAAATTTGTGAGTTCAAGAAATACGTTATTAAAATTAATTGTTGATTTTGATTGAAATTTTCAACAAAACTCTAAGTCACGCCTAACATTGACTATCTATTTATTATTTTGCCCCTATTTGGTAATTATTGAAAGTTGATAAAAAATTTAAATCAAAGTCAATAATTGATTTTAACATCACGATTCACAATTATTCAATCATAAATTTCATCGAATTTCATAAAATCTGATTTTAATCTATATTAAATAGAGGTACAACGTTGTCACTCTTTCTTCTATGAATTACTAATTTTATTACGCAAGAGATGTAAATTTTGTGATTAGGTAAGAGTGGTCCATATTTTCTTGCTTACTTTTCTTTTGACAAGTAATTGTTTTTTGACATATAAATCGCTATTATGGAAAGTTTATTAAAATTGTTAATAAAAAAATGGTACATATAGTTATTTGGTATGTTAAATGATAAAACAGAAATTATACAAATTACATTTTAAATAATATTATGCACTACAGTAATTGGGCGAAAATGAAAAATGAAAATATCAATTTTAGTAGATTTTATTGGAAGATAAGTATTATCTATGAGAGAGAAATTAAGAGATTTACAGGAAATAATTAATGTTTAATCAAATTTTTAGTTTACCGTTTTACTCATAAATAGATATAAATGAACAATTATAATTGAGTAGTACTTGTGAATGCTTAAAATGTGGGGATAAAAAGTGTCTCAAATATTTATAAACAATATATAACATTGAACCATATATAGGCCAAGATTTAATTAAAGTGCTTGTAATTTTGATAGAAAACACTTTGATAGAGTAAAATTATGTCCCTGTTTGACAAAGCTTGTTGAGATTATGAGTTGATGAATTTCCCAAAATATGTGGATAAAAGTGGATAAAAGTTGTGTGTCCAATGAAACGTGTTTTTAAATATAAAGTTTAATCCTCTTGAAAATCTCAAAAAATAAAAAATAAAATTGTTAAATAGGTACTACATTCATAGTCCAATATTTATTAATGTTTAGAATAATATTTCTAATAATAGCTTGTTTTGTAAGTTTAAAAGTAATGTATATTAAGTTGCCGATGAATTTTAACTGAAGGGCTTGTAGTTGTGACCTGCGATTAATTAAAAAGTAGTTGAAGATGTTAAGATTTGTTTCTGTCAATTATAAAGTAGTTGAATTTGTTCATGTTTGCCAAAGCTTGTAATTATTTACAAGTTGGTTAAATTTTATTTTTATTCACCCAATTTGTGAGAATCACAATTTTTATTAATGTTTTACCATACAATCCTTGGGACCCACTATTTATAAATAAGTATAAGCTTAGCCAAACAAGCACGAAAACTTTAAGATAATGACTAAAGTAATAGTTCAATATAATATTATTGAACAATCATTTTACGTACTTTAGTGACTATGAGGTCAATTCATAACAATATAATATTTTTAAATAAAAACCCACGTATAGGGTAAAACCCATTCTATAGTGGATATTGATAGAAAATTGTGTAGGAGTGAGATGGTGGATTGTGATTGGCGGTGTTAAAATTATTTTTTGTTCAACTGTCAATCACAGTCTGTTAAGTATGAACCTGATAAAATGTCTGGTAAAATTTCTTGACATTGAAGCATGATTGTATAACAAATAAGTTGTCATCCACAATTTGTCGTTTCCTACGAAAAGAAAGGCCAAACAAATGTTTCCACTACTCCTCAATGTTCAACAAAATCAATTAAAAAGTAGTTGATGACGTAAAAGATTTTCTTCTACCATTTAAAAAGTAGTTGGAGACGTAATATATATTTTTTTCTATCAATTAAAAAGTAAATGATATCGATAAGATAATAATAGATTTGATAGTTCAATATAATATTATTAATCAATCATTGTTACGTACTTTCTTGACTCCGAAATATTAAGTCAATTCAATGTATTAAACACTGTTAGCAATCATGTTGTCAGCAAACTTGTCTTTTTGTGGCCATGGCATACGTATATTGCGCTAAGTCACAAAGATCTAGCTAACATATTTGGCCAAGCTTAAGAAGTTCTCACCCCCCACCCCCACCAATAATAATATGTCAATATTTGGTAGTGATTAAAAAATAAAAAAAATTAATCTAAGTCGAATTCAATAATTAATTTTAATAACATATTTCACGAAATTCACAACCTTTTAACCACACAATTTATCAATTTTTATCAAAACTTATTGAAAATCCGATTTTAATTCTCACAAACAGGGACTATGTAGGGGAATGCATTCAATTGAGACTTTTAAAATGTTTTGAAGATTTAAAAAATTTAGACATATTCAATTGTGACTCTTAAAGACTCTAAAAATTTATGTGTATTAAATAGAGATTTTTAGAAAGTCTATGAAAGTCACGATGAATTCAATTGAAACTTTTTAGAAGTCTCTACGAGTTATGATGTATTCAATTGAAAACGTATTATAGAAAATTTATAATTTACTAGACTTATAGAGAATTTTTGATAGAAAATATAAATAAAAAATCTCAAAAGAAATCTCTCATCCAACGTGAGATTTCTCAAAGCTGGCCTCTTTTATTTTCTCTCACACTCTAGGGTGTTCTCCATCTCTTCCAGTCATGTAATTTGGTTTAATCTTTGCTTTGAGTAATATAATAAACCACAATAATTTATTCGATTTATCGATGAAAAGGAATTTCTGTAATTTGAAAATCGACTTGAGAAGTAGTTAGGGCCCGTTTGATTGCAAATGTGAAAAACAGGTGGAAAGAAAATGAATTACAGGGTATTGAATTGCCTATAAATTGTTTTACTGGGAATTGTAATTAATTGTGTTTGATTGAAATAATTTTTCACCTGGAAAATGTTGAAAGTTTGGTGTCCGTTTGATTTTATTTTTTATGAAAATTATCCTTGAAAGTGATAATTTTTTCTACCATTGGGTCTAAAATTTGTTCCAATTACCAAAATAATAATAATAATAAATTTAACTAAATTTACCATACCGAATACTATTCGTTTGACTTTGTTTTGCATGGAAATTGTCCATTAAAGGGAATTTTTTTTTTTTATCATTGTTGATAGAATTTTTTTCAATTGCAAAAAAAAAAAAAAANTTACCATACCGAATACTATTCGTTTGACTTTGTTTTGCATGGAAATTGTCCATTAAAGGGAATTTTTTTTTTTTATCATTGTTGATAGAATTTTTTTTAATTGCAAAAAAAAAAAAAAAATACTGGAAAACCAATTGCCACCATTTTCCAAGAAAGTGGCACGTGAGAGTAAAAATGGGGGAAACAAATTGCCTAAAAAAAAAAAAAGTTATCAAACACTCAAAAAGTGGAAGTTAGAACTATTTTTCCATTTTTCGTGGAAAATAATGGTGAATCAAACGTAGCCTTACTGATGTATCTCAACTCAGGGAACTAGAAATAAAGGAATTGAAAATTAGAAAGAGATGTGTAGACGCACGGTGATAAATGTTGCATAAATTCAGTGGAGTTAGTTACATTTTTTGTGCTGTATTGAAAAGCAAATAAAACATTAACTAGCAGAAAGTTTTCTGGAATTGACTATATATATTTTAATTAAAATTGGAAGCTTTTGTGTCAAGTAGTAATATAATTTAATGACCTAACAATTATACTGTATAGTTAGCATCCATATATATATATATATATATATTAGTGTGTGTAAACTAGGATTCCTGTTAGGGTCCGTTTGATAGGCAAATGTAGAAATGAATTTCAATTTTATATTAGTTGGAAAATAAAAACTCACCAAACACATATGAATTCGTTTTCCATTAAAAAAAAAAAAAAAAGATGCAACTTAAAGTGGTTGTACCTTAGAATTCGATTTCCATTTCCACGTTGTAATCAAACGGTCAAAGTAGAATTCGTTTTTCTTGAATATGATATTTTTTATGGAATTCGTTGCAATCAAACGGGGTCTTAGTGTATTTATAATTTCTATGGTGCTCTTTTTTGGGAAAATGGTTGGTGTCGAGGAGTAAAATCGAGCCGTCAACTTTATTTGAACTTTGAAAATTGTTTCCCGTCTGTTAGTCGACATTGGTAAATTAACGTAGAAAGAGTGTGTGGTGGCTTATGTGGATTCTGATTGGTTGTTATTTTTGTAAAACAGACAAGATACCGAATCACTCTAATACCACTTATTGTGTTAATAATGCCTAGAATCTCTTATACCAATTGTTGGGAATTTAAGAATCACGTATAACTCGATACCACTTGATATGAAACCAACCACCAGATTGAGATGTTAAAGTTATATAACACAATAATAAAGTATTTGATCACAAACAAAAGAATAAAAGAAAACAAGAAAATATGACAGGCGAATTAGGAGATTTTATTGCACTACAAATAATAAAAATGGAGAAATATTACAATGATCATAAAAGGTAGTATTCACTTTTCTCACACGATAAAATTGTATATAAGAGCCTAATATCTATAGAAAACATATATGAGATGTACAAACCCTCATAGTAGAGTTGCTGATGAAGTAATATACAAAAAAATCAAGTCCAAATCAAATTTCAACTTTCAATGGGCTTCCAAAATAGAATTTCAACTTAACATAGGAGTCCAATATCATTCCAAACTGAATTTTTCTTGACGTACATTTCAATTAGAATTCTTCATTAACTTCAACAGGGAATTTGGGTCACACCTAAGTTCTAAAAATATCCACATTGACAAGAATTCCATTACAATGAACAAATCTCCAAAATATTCTCTACTTGGAGAAGAAAATCCGTCTGGAAGGAATGAACCGGCTCTTCAATAATAATAAAAAATGATTTCTCCAACCAATACAAAATATTCAACCTCTTCAAATGAATCCAATCACTACTCTGCAGAATTATCTCGGATTCCAAAAAAATCATAATGATTTTAAAATTCACCAAACTGGATTGTAACATACCCCCAAAGCAGAATCAAACCAAAATGCTTTTAAAGAATATCCCTTGCTAGATTGTATACCTTCTACTATGTTGAAAGCATGCTCAACAAAATCAGCATCCACATACATTTTACCGCTGAGTCAATCCCTAGCAACTGAATACAAAGGCACCATGAGTGATGGTAGCAAAGCGGCATTATTCATATTTTGTGAACTCAATTTAGCAGTATTCTTCAAATTCGACCCTTTACGAGCTTTTTAAAGGTATTGTACCAAACCGAATGTACACTACGGTACCTAACCTGTGTTGATTGACTCTTCTAGATTCTGTACAATCTTGTAAGATGTATAATTGAGATATTTTCTGTCTCTTCAATACAACCTGGGCACCCTTACAGTCCTTCAAAGCTCCACCTCCACCTCCACCTCTACCAAA
>CAIGRP010030823.1:0-10439 GCA_903798385.1 Fraxinus cuspidata
AGACCCTGATTAGGTGGAGTGTGAGAGAGACACTTATATCACTCCTGTTAGTTGGAGACCTATTATCCACTTAGGTTGGGAGAAGTGATATGGTGATAGAGGATTATTCCAAGGACTTAAGATTTATAGAGGTCTTCTAGTTAGACATGGGTTGAGTGATTAGTCTTGGGAGCATGGTGGGCGATGAGGTGAAATATGTGTTCTGATATGTGAGCAAAACAGAATGGGATAGGATAAGTGTGGTGAAATCTTTTAGTATGGTCATTTATGCATTTGTTGCATATGTGTTAACAATGTGCTTGATTAACTTGGTGTTAATCTACTGTTCTGTGGTAACGTGTCTTTTTTGAAAAAATCTGTGTTATCCTATATGATATCTCTATCATATATTTATTTGCTTTTGATTGATTACTGTAATTATATGCTTCTACTTAGGTGTTCTTGACCTTAGGCCTGGTGAGTATATGAAGGGTTCGAAACACGAGGTAAGGTCTGTGATTCCAATTTTATTGGTTGTCTTGATTATGCAAGCTTTAACTCTGTGTTTTGATTGCTTGCAAATTGATTGGGTATTAAGGTAGAGATCTGTTGGATTTGTTGACAACCAATAAATCCCGTGCAATGATGTTAAACAATTTGGATTATATTTCATAGGCCTCGGCCAATGAGTGAAATAACTATCAACACAATCAATTATAGGCTCAACCCGAAAACAACTCGGGCCATTGGAAGNTTGGATTTGTTGACAACCAATAAATCCCGTGCAATGATGTTAAACAATTTGGATTATATTTCATAGGCCTCGGCCAATGAGTGAAATAACTATCAACACAATAATTTATAGGCTCAACCCGAAAACAACTCGGGCCATTGGAAGTAACTTAATGTTGTTCATGGCCACTATAACTTTTGGATGGGCCTTTTAATGTTCTGGCCCATTACTTTGTTTATTAGCCCAATTGATTATATAACCTAACATATATATATGCCCATTTTCTAGTGTTGGAACCATGTGTGCTTTGTGAATGAAAGAGAGAAACTGTGGCAGCTTCTTACTGCATCTGCTTCGTGATCTTTGCCTTGCCTTTCTCTCTGCCTTTGTGGCTCCTTTTGCAAACACCACCATCTTGTGTGCTTGTGGGTATATTAGAAGTGGCAATCAAAGAGTTATAATATTAGTTGTTGGGTTGGAGAAATTGGTTGATTGTGTTTGTTATCGAAGGTCCTTTCCGCTACGCCTATGCATGCAAATAAAGGAGTTTTATGGGTATATATTTCAGAATGTAGTGGATTGTTCAGCCATTGTTGGTAGAAAATTTGGCCTCCATTTGAGATATTTTTTGAGGATTAAATTTTGTATTAGGGATTTTTTTTCGAAGAATGTGTGGTTAAAATAAGTTTGAGGAAAATTACTTTTTTAGATAATGGGGTTCAAATAGGGGTTTAATATGGGATTAATTTTATTGATGCCACCGAACTTTGCACTTAGTGACACTTTGGTTACTAAACTTTAATTTATTTGATAATGTAGTGAATTGTCAAGAATCCGGAACTCTACTACTTTTAAAGGGTAAATGGTGGAGGAGGAAAAGTGTGAATGGATTTTTTTGAGACTTCACCCTTTTTATTTTAATGCTTCTCCGAAGGGGAGAGGAAAGATATTTTTGGTGGTTAGACTGGTCAATATTTTCCAATTTTGAGTCTATTTTGGGTGCCCACAACTCACAAGTTAGCGTACTGGCCAGGCTGTGTATTATTGTGGAAGCGAATGTTTTAGATTGGAAGCCACGTTCGTAAGAATTAATATAGTGAGATGTCAAAATATTGACTTTTTAAAGTTGGAACTAAAAACTTAATACGATATAAAAGTTCATAATGTTCAAAAAAAATCATTCGATCCATCTACATGCTTAAATGCATATTTAAATTTCAAAATCAATGTTCTCAAATAATCAATCATCTCAAAAGGCATGTTAAAGTTGAAATCACGTGTCAATTATATAATCAATGTACTAGATAGATGTTGGACTCCTCTTCTAACATAATTGACATTCTAAATTCAAACCTCAAGATCTGATGTGACCTCTTAATTTCTCCTATGCATGTTGAAATCTCACTCTCGAAATGTTTATGGTATTTTGAGTCTACAATCATTTAAAATTTTGTTAGCATTCAATATACTCAGATTTTTTAAGTGCATTAACCACCTTGATAACGCTCAAGTCCGTGTACTAATTTTATGCGTTATTTTAGGGAGCAACTATTTTTATCCATCATCATTATATATCTATTCCATTTTAAATCTATCTCTATTAAAAATTTTAAAAAGTACGCCCACATTGTATTTCAATATTATCATTGTTAATTTCATTCAATTTAACCTATATATCCACACTAATTTTATATATTTATCCCTATTACAATTTTTAAAAAGTACTCTATCTATCCACATTACATATAACATCAATATTTTCAAAATTCAATAATGAATTGTATTGACCAAAAATTATAATTTGTAGGTTCCGCATTCCCCTCTCAATTGTATCTGACAATGGGCGATAATTTGATAACAAAATGGTAAGATAATTCTGTGAAGAGTTAGGAATCAATAAACACTTATCTACATCTCACCATCCTCAAGAAAATGGCCAGGTGGAAGTCATTAACAAAATTATCAAGTATACCTTGAAAAGAAAACATGGTGCCTCCAAAGAAGCATGTGTTGACGAGCTCCTTAAAGTGATGTGGGCTATTCGAACCATAAATCGAACTGCCCTGGAAAAACTCCTTTCTTTATGGCCTATGGAGCCGAAGGTATGAGCCCGGTTTAGGTAGGATTACCACCACCTTGTCACTTACACTTCAACAAGTTTGTCATGACAAGTTAAGTAGGTATGTGCGATTTCCGAAAAGAAATGCGGGACGAGTCACAGGTAAAGCTCGCCTCTTACTTGTGAAAAACGACCTTGTACTACAATGCTAAAATAAAGAAGGGATCATTTTGTGTAGGCGACCTCGCCTATACAAAATGATCCCTTCTTTATTTTGATGAATGTATTCATCTCATCAAAAGAACTGGGCATAGGTACACTTGGCCACAATAAGGACGGCTCTTATCCATCAAAAAACTATGGCATGGGAGATACAAGATTGAAGACCTAATTGGAAAGTCATAACCCTACCCATGAAACATATAGCATCTGAGCAAATATTACCAATAAGCAAGGATAATCTTTTCAACCGAATGATCTTTCCCAGCTAATGTAAAACTTTTGATCATGGAACAAAATTCAGCACTAGTATTTTTAATCACATTACTCCAGGTAAGGTGATGAGTCCTTTAAAAGAGCATCTTCCTTCGATCAATAGATCTCATTATCCCTACATTAATGCACCATCCACCATGCAACGAATTATTTATCGCCTTAGCATGAGAGGTTTGAAGCATCCCAAAGAGAACCCACCCTGAAACCTATGAAGTAGACATCATTATCCCTTGCATCAATGTACAATCCACCATTCAAAAAGCCGTTGACATAGGTGAACCATCCACCATACAAGAAAGTCTTTTGCTGCTTCGAGGAGAGAGGTGTGAATCATCCTTAAGGGAATCTACCCCGAAACCTATGAGGCAAACCTTATTATCCCTTACACGGATGAACCATCTACGATGCAGGAAGCCCTAGGCATGGATGAACCCCAGGAAGTCAAATAATATCACCTTTAAAAGCTTCGTCCCTACTCGTAGATTAGAGGTTATAAATGGAGTAGAAATGCTGGACATATATTTGCCCAGGGCAGTCTCGTGCCACAATATCCAAGACTCCACCATCTAACCCGTGAGTTAAGATTAGAGTGAGTTGAAGCTAGGCCATATGACCATTGAACTAAGCAAAAGAAAGTGTAGAAAGATAATCTAAGGCCTACCTTAAGAATAGCATCACTTACAACTATACACCTCAGCTTCGTTAAATAGGCCCCTCGTGAGGTTCGAGGACTATGAGTCCCATGTTGTCAAGAATCCTAATTTTTTCTCTAATGGTTTGGAGTTTGGCTGAGGTCATAATTGAAGGTATGTATGAAGCTCCCCACCTCATCGACATATCTATGGGTTCGTCAAGTCTTCTCCAAATGTTATTACTAGAACTAACGGTAATAGAGATCTCAATCGAGGTGAAAACACTTGGTTCCCTAACTTTAGAAGGAACAATAGCCAAATCCTCAACTCTCGCCTTGCTAGAAACAATCATAGAGTCCCAAACATTATCCAGGTCGTTTAAATAGAAAACGATGGAGAAAATGAAGCTGAAATGAAGATTTACCCAGCAAAATGTTTTTCTAAGGAGAAAAGCCGCTGAAAAATTGATGAACGTCGCCAGAATCCTTCGAAAAATCAAAATGGATAGAGTGAGTGTGCATTTTCAAATTTTTTATAAAGTGAGATCTCACAAGTGAAAGGAAAAGGCCTTTTATAGGTAGAGGCAAAAAACCTTAGCCATTGGATCAAAACAAAAAGGATTCAGACATCCATTCATCAATCCATCCATGTCATTAAAACGAAAGGTCAAAGCTAATCAAGGGCCTAGATAAACCAGTATATCTCAAATGTGCATCTAGTCACACAGCCTTGAACTTGTATAGTAGTATGTCATGATTAACATTTTAAGACCTAGGAGATGTGTATCCGGGAAGTAGGCAACGCCTCAGGTGGATTTTTTTGATAACACGCAACAACTTACAAATCATTGGCATGAACCCTAAGAATATTTGGTCAGCTCAGAGGTTTCAAATAATCTATGCTACAACGTTCCATTTTCATGTCACCTCACCTCACCTCACCTCTGTCTCACAGCTACATCAAGCTATCTATCTTTCAAAGCATCATCCTCTATGCTAGGACCTTGCCTCTGCCTCACAACTTCGCCAAGTTGCATAATTTTTAGAGCTTCGTCCTTTGTGCTAAGACATTGCCTTTGCCTCACAACTTCATCTGGGGCTAGACATGGTTCAGTTCGGTTCGATTCTATAGAGAACGGAACCGAACCCAAATTTTTGAGTATTTAGTAAGTGGAACAGTCGGGTCCAGATTTAATTATGAAACCGTTCGGGTTCGGTTCCTGGATTCCTTACAATAGTTAATTTTTTTAATATTTACAATTACAATGACGATACATTAATTCAACTAATGATATGTTCAATTTTAGCTCTTATAAAATAACATAGTCTAATCTCGTGATTTTTTTGGTGCATCTCTTTGTTGAGTTTGTCATAGGTTTGATTCTAGGAAGAGGAAGATAGCAAACTCACAATAATGAATAGAGGCGGAACTAAGCTTCCAATTCTATTTCTCCAAAATAATAGAGACGGCACTACTGTAGAATAACAAATTTGGGTAAAACTTATGTCAATTTGATTAAGTTGGGCTTGGGCTTGAAATTAAATATAGAAATATCATATTTTGGGTTTGGACTGAATTAATTAGTTACCAAATTTATTTAGAACAAAATAAAATAATTTAGCTTATTTAAGATTAAAAAAAATTAAAAAAATATATGGAGATTCGGTTCTTTGGTTCTTGGTCTAGAACTGAGAACTTAACCAAACCCGTCGGTTCTCAATTCAGATGCCTATTTGGGTATTTAACTTAAGAAAAATCGCTCGGTTCGATTCAGTTCAGGTCTGGTCCGATTCGGTCTGTTCACTTCGAGAGTTTTGTCTAGCCCTTGCTTCATCAGGCTGCTACTTTTCAGAGACTCATCATCTATGCTAAGACCTCGCTTCTACCTCACAAACTACATATCTTTCATAGCCTCATTCGTTATGCTTGGATCTCACCTTTGCCTCACAACTTCATCAAGTTGTCTATCATTCAGAGTTACGTCCTCTATGTCATGACATCGCCTCTACAATACCTCTCATGTATAGCTGTTCCACAGTATATCAAAATATCACTTCAACATTCTAAATTCATATATTTATAAATATCCATGCTTGAAGCTATGGAACTATTTTGTAGTGTTTGAGTGCACAACTAAAAAAAATAAACACCTCACCAAAGGTAAAACACTCCAAAGCAGAGCATTACTTTGAAAATGGACCACCCCCCAACTTTATGTTTTGCTCAACTCAAAGGTCCACATATTATATGAATTTTCATACATGAATTTTGGAGACAATTGTTATGCCTTTTCTAATGATGCTCGAAACAACGACTACGTAAAAGTCAGCTAGTAGCTCAAATAGACTCACACTCCAAATCACATCAGCCGAGGTGCCATGTAGAGGTTGACCCTCCATGGCCTAACAAGGTAGTATAACCTACTGCAGAGTAAATACGAGGCAATTATCACTTTATTGAAAGATGACATCTCTCAATTCACCTCTTCCAATAGATCTTCCGTACAAGATTTTTCTATGATTGATTAATGTGACATCTCTGCAATAGAAGCTTCACTATTAGATTGTCAGTTTATTTTTCAAGGTTCAGATGTAGATTATAGGATGACTACTTTTCAAAAATATTAAATGCCATTCAGCATATGATTTATAGAGCGATCTCAGCATTCAGCGATCAGAGCATTGCAGTGACGATCTGAGTGGTGGTTTTTGTGGTGTTGGTGGTGGTTTGACTATGGCGGTGGCGGTGACTGTGGAGGTGGCAGCGACGGTGGTGGTTATTAGTGGTGGTCACAAATAGAGGTGGTGGTGTTGGCGGTAGCAATGGTGAAGTGGCATGGTGTTCGGTTGGTGTGGGATGGGTTAAAGAGTTTACGACCAACTATTTGATTGAGTTGTGACCAAGTATTGAGGTTGGTGGTGAGATTCGGGGGTAGGGGTGTTTGGTGTATGTAACCAACTGTTTGATTAATTTGTGACCAACTATTTGGTTAATTTCTAATCAACTATTGGTGTCGGTAGCGAGGTAGGGTGAAAAGTATTTGTGACTAATTATTCTGTTAATTTGAACTATTTAATATATGACCTCAAAATTCGATTATTTGTAATCAATGGTAATTTATGACCGTTGTGATCCGCAAAATTTGAGATTTGTGACCAATTAATTTGAAGATATGTAAGCAATAAATAAATTGTGACCTATAAGTACGTAACTGTAATCATAAATTGTATAATTGTGATCTTATTAAATTTAATTAATAAAATAGTTTTAATTATTTATTTATCAACTGAGTTTTGAAATTTTAAAATTATTTCCTTAAAATTAAATTGGTCTATACAGACTGGGATATGAATTCTTTTCCATGTAAGATTCTGCAGGACTCCAACCTGATTCATAGAAATTCAAAACGGCAAATTCAATGAACGAACACAAATCTAGGTCCCACCATGGTCCAGCAATAATTCGCGGATGTGTAATTGTAGTGGTTGGTCAGGATTCGTTCAATTTTGTCGAAAGAGTAGACAATCAAGACACTTGTGCTCGTCTTCTAGAGCAACATGCCAACCAAAGCAAAAGACAACTAACAAGAATAAAGAAATCCATCAGTACCATGTCCGACCTCATCAAATTGAAGTACACAATATTCGCAACTTAACAGGAAAAAATCGATGGGCGAGTATTGTGTTCTAAGAATTATGAAGCAGCTTGGGTATTTTAACTGGAAAAAACCTTTCCAATTGAAATCGAACCAGGATCGGAAGTTCCAGTCCAATTAAAAAAATAAATTATGAATCAAAATCGAAAATTGACTGAATTTGAATCGATTCTTGAACTAAAACTGTGAGTATTCAAATGAAATCGATTTTTTTTATACAATTTAATTTACAATTTATAGTACATGTAAAAAAATACAAATCTTAAAAATCATAATTTGGATAGTAATTTGTTTGAAATTCTAGACTCTAATCTTAAAAAATTAAGACCGACTCTTACTTTTTTGTTTCTTTTTCTCTCTTCTCAATCAAAGTGTTGTATTTTAAAAGTTAGTACATATTAATCTTTGCAATTTATGCTTTCCATGAATCAAAAAGTTCAAGTTAGGTTATGGTGTTAGTTGATTAATCACAACGTTCATTCTGCTCAATTTGAGCTTTTTACTTTCTCTTATTATTTACAAATTTAAGTGATTTTTAATTACTTTTTTGTAAGGCGTAGCAATTGAACTTGATATATTCATAACTTGGGATGTGATGTACCTATTTTATTATCGAGTTCATAGTTCTTTTTTGAAATGTAATTTTTTCCTTTTTTATTCAAACGGAGTGAATTCATTATATGAACGTCAATTTTATGTCAATTCATTTTAAGCATTGTCGATAATTAAATTATAGGCTCTAACATACCTCACTCGTGGATTGAATAAGATTTATTAAAAAAAATTTCTCAAAATGTAATTTAATATTTGATGTTTTAATTCTCATTTGTTCGTGATTTTTAGTCTCCACTATTTTACTGCTTGAAAATTTCTTAACTGGATTTTCTTCCTTGCACAATTTAAGTATATGTATTGAAAGGACTTATATGAAAATATTTACTAAATGTATATAAAAATATATATTATGGATAGAACCAAACTTAAAAATTGACGGTTCGGTTTAGGTTTGGTTCCATTAATTACAAAGATAAGAGGGATTTCATTTACGAAATACTTGAAGTACGGTTCCGGGTTTTTCAATACTCGGATTGACCAACCCAATGCCCAGGCCTTAAGCATGCCATCAGATCATTGGAAAGTTTAGATGATAACCGTTTCACTTCAATATGCAACAACTCAGGTAAAAGCAACATACAACACATGAAATAGCAAGGTAATGCAAAGACTATTCAAACATACACATAAATCTGGTCACTGAGAATTGAAATTCAAAACAGCCCATCAACTATAGTCTAATCTGTATGAACAGCTCTGCAGAACTATAACATGATATCTGCAGCTTAGGAAAAAGGTATGATTGCTACAGACAGTCTAAACAGAACGCATGTTTAACAAGAAGACAACCCATTTAAGTAGTAAGGATGGGAGGGAGGTAGTCAGATTTAGCACCAATAATGCGAGCCTTGGTGTCGGGGAAGAATTCCATTCCTGGCAACTCGGTGACTTCTCCTTCACTAGCAATCCCAATGGGGTAGCGGAGCAAGTGACCAGGCAGGTCCCTTTCAAGATTTTCACTTGCATATAGATCCCAATATTTGTCAGCAATCTGGTTTACCTTACTAACACATTCCTCACTTTCTGGGCGGAGGAAAGTTTCATCCAGCATGCCGAGGTGTTCATACCATAGTGCCATCCGGAAACCGTGTACCTGACCCCTGGCTGGTTGCCTGATTGCCAAATGATATGGTTGGTATGTCCCCATGGCTATCTCAGAATCCCTTGCACCATCCATAGATCTTTGGTTGATATTGGCCGATCCAACTATTATGTACTCATCATCAACTACAAAAAGAAAGAGAAATATGGCCTAATTCCCATTAGCAGTTCATCTCCAGAACTCAATTATGTCTTAAGTACTCTTCATGCTTCTAGGATTGCAAACACGAGCTAACACAGCATCAACAGCAATACAACGGAAACCAATCTCTAGTGGTGCTATCATAAATATATGTAAAGTTGATGTGCTCACGTGTAGTAGCTATTGCAAGGCAAGGAAAATATAAAAGCCTAATAATAACAAATGATTTATGCATTGAACGATGGAAAAACTTTTGCTACAGAGGCACATTAGACAGGTTTCATAGTTTAGAAGATGGATCTTTCAATTAACAGATCATATTTTAGGTTTAAACATAAAAAAATCTGAGCTTTCCGAGCACATCTAGCCCCTGTTTGATGGGGATTAAAATCATATTTTCAGTAGATTTTGATAGAAATTTATGAAATGTGAGGTTGAAAAGGTGTGGGACCCATAAAATATGTAGTGAAAATTAATTGTTAACTTTGACTTAGATTAAAATTAAAATTTTTATTTTTACCAAACAAGGACATAATTACAAATCATATTTTAGGTTTAACTATAAAAAAATATTATTTCTACAAGCACATTTAATTACCCTCAAAATCCAGTACATACCTATCATCATCTTGGCATGAACGTAGATCATGAAACGTCGAGCCTCCTGAGCTTTTAGATAATCTGAATCAGGTTCTGGTTGTTCTGAAGGTTCATATTCACCACTCTTCTTCACCTCCCGATTTCCAAGGCAGAAGAATGTCAGGTAATTTCTAGGGTCGTCCTCAATGCCCTTAGCTTGAAGGGCCTGAATGATGTCTTTATACATCATCTCCATTGTCCTCTTCTGCCAATCTAATATAGCCTGAACTGATGCACTCTCTGGAATTCCTTCGGGCCACATTGGCACCACGATATACACAGTGAATCTTTCCCCAGCCTCAATCTTACTCACAATCTTCAAGGAAAGTTCCTTAGGAATAAGATGCAGAGCTCCAATGTCCTCAACCTTGATATCATTACAATCCCAG
>CAIGRP010030830.1:0-24258 GCA_903798385.1 Fraxinus cuspidata
AATTAATTCTTTAAATTATATTTAAATTGAAATATTCGTCATTTCACAGCTTTTTATTGAGAAATTGGATGAAAATATATAGAAATGGTGGTATGTGCAATTAAATACGTAATCAATGGTGAAATGACAAAAAAAAAAAGGTATAGACGTTTTTTGCAATAATAGGGAAATGTAGGGACATTATGTGCTAATTACCCATTTAATAATTTATCTATGACTTATTTGGACTTTTTAATAAAAATTGGGGCTGTAATTGCAATTAGTTTTTTCTTTTTCTTTTTGTTTTATTTAAAGAGAAATGTATATTGGTCATTTCATAAATTTTAATTGAGAAAATAGGTGAAAATGACCTTTTGCGCAATGAAATGTGGAAATAAGGGTGAAAATGCCAAAAAATGAAAGGTATGAACGTTTTCCACAATAACAATGAAAGGTGGGGACGTTCTGTGCTAATTACCCTTGATTTTTATTACTCTCTTTTGTTCATTTATTAATAGACTAATGTTATTTGCAGTCGTTCATTACCGTATTCATCCTACGTGACATACATATATCAATTAATGATTTGTTACACGAGGCAATAAAAAAATATCAAATTAATAAATCAAATCACTAATCACTATATGTATGTCACGTAGAACGATTAGACGGTGAACTACTGCAAATTTCATTACTCTTATTAATATTAAGACTTTCAAGAGATTGGTGAGATGTGTTCATTATTCTTATGGTAAGAATGTTAGAACTTTATTAAAACATTAATCTCAAGAAGTTTATAAATTCAAAATCTAAATTTATTTATTGTCAAGATCCTCCATATCAAATCACCAAATAATTATAAAGTGTGGACATACCTTAATCTATTGGTTTATATCTTGAATTATAAATCTTGAATCTTGGATTGCAAACCTTGAATCTTGACCTTTTGATCTTTAAATTTTGATTTCTTGTTATTCAATTTAATTTCTCCAATCCTTCTTCTTGATTATAATTTTTGATTGTGAGTTTTAAATCTTCCTCTTCAATATGATTTCTCTATTAATTCTTGTATTAATGCGGGGACACAAAGAATGAGAAGTTACATATGAATTGTGGATTATGACGTTATAAATAGTTTCCATATAATTTCGCCCATCATGAAAATGATTTCTCTATTAATTCTTGTATTGATGGGGGGACACAAAGAATGAGAAGTTACATATGAATTGTGGATTATGACGTTATAAATAGTTTCCATATACATTTCGCCCATCATGAAATACAATTCCGAAGGAATCTGGTATCTACACATATAATCTGATCCGCACTTTATCAAGATGTCCAAAACTCAATTACATAATTCTTTATTAGATCACTTTAATTTTGAATTTAACTTTAAGATAACTTTTATACACAATTAAATACATATGTCGGCTCACATGACAAATTAAATAATTTTTCAACAATCTCCCACTTGGACCATATATGTTACCTTATAAATGTGTATAATCTTATGAACTCAATACTTTTGCTATCATAATCAAAAAATCTTCAAACAATCACGTCCATCAATTATGTCAATATAAAATTAAAGCGATTTTCGTTACAAGTATCGTAACTAAACTCTCAATGGTCACGTATATCAATACAATCAAATGACATAGATCAAGTGTGAATGTGTAACATGGAAATTACATGCAATGAGATCTAAACATGCCTATTTCTAACTAGTCCTACCTTATTTTTAAATGAGATCAAACCAAAAACTTAATCAAAGTGAAAACTGAATTCAATACTTTATTTCTGAATTAAACTGGATATTCATGAATAAAAATGTGTCTATAACAGACAATATCCGAACACAAACTCCCACTAAATTGGTATATCATCAAAAGATGCAACACCCGTGAGTGCCTTATGCTCATGAAAGATCTTGGGTGACAACCATTTATTAAATAGATTCATAATTACGAAATTTGTCCTAATATGATTTATAGAAAATTGATCACTCTGAATTCTTTCTTTAACAATTAGGAACTTAATATTTATAAAATTTAATATCATTGAGTTTCTATTGGAATACAAGACTGTCATTATTACAAAATAACTTACTTGGTCTTTCAATTCAATCCAAAATGTGCAGCCTAGTGACAAAATTCTGCAGTCATATTACATTATCAAAATCAGAATATCCAGTAATCTCCAATTAGTCTGATTTCCTGTATGTGATCATATAATCCTAAGTTCTCTATAGATACCGAATAACATAATTAGCTGTTTTCCAAATATCCATCTCGGTGTTACTTAAATATTTGCACATCATTCCAACAATGAATCATATATTCGGATGTGTGCAAACCTAAGCACACATTAAACTCTCAATTGCTAAAGTAAAGGGAATTTTTGGGTATCAACTGATTTGCATACTTGAGTCTCAAATCTCTTAAGAACTTTATCGATATAACTCTTTTGTGATAATTCAAAATTACCCTAAGGACAACCGCGGTGTATCTTATCCTTACTATAAAGAGGCGTCACCAAAAACTTTTATTTCAAAATTCCATGACTGTAATCTCTTAGTTTAGTGCAATAATCACATATCATTGCGAGCAAGCGGTATGTTATCGACATATAATATCAGAAAAATATGTTTATTCCCATTGAACTTATAATATACACAATCATGGATTGAATTCGTCTCAAAATCTAAAAAGATAATTATTTGATGAAATTTGTGATACCATTGACGAGAAGCATGCTTAAGCTCATAAATGAATTTCTTTAATTTATAAACTTTCAGATGTAACTCAAGATTAAAATGTGTCACAAGTGTCATAATAGTCTTGAAAGAGTCTTTTGTGGAAATCAGAGAGAGGGTCTCTTTAAAGTCAATGCCTTCCTTTTGAATAAAATCATTTACAACAAGACAAACTTTATATGTTTTGACATCATCCTTCGAATCCATCTTGGTTTTAAATATCTATTTAGAACCAATGGACTTCGCACATTTAGGCAATGAGATAAGTTCTCAAACGTTATTATCTTTCATGGGCATTATCTTTTTTATCCATGGCACTAATTCACTCTTAAAAATTACTTGATGAAAGTTTATTAATTAGATCTCTTCCATCAATCCAATGGCATCTTATTTTCTTGGAGAAAGATTATAAAGTCGCCCGAAATTGACTTTCTCCTTTTTCTAATAGATTTACTTAATAGCATTCGTTCTTGAGGTTGTTGAATTTGTTTTTCTAGAACAATCTCTTGATTGTGTATAGGGGATTTCGTAATATAGTCTTGATCCAAAATTACTTCTTAAACAAGATTTAGAGCAAGAATTTGTCCCTAATCCTGATTATTGTCAAATGCAATAGAAGAAATATATACATAAATTGTGTATAGGGGATTTTGTAATATTTTCTTGATTCGAAATTGCTTCCTGAACAAGACAAGGAGCAAGAATATGTCCCTAATTCTGATCATTGTCAATTGCAACAGAAGAGATATATACATATCCTTCATCAAAGACAAAATCCTTATCTCCTTACGCAAACTCTACATCCTCAAGGAATCAGACATTTTTCGTTTCGAAAATTGACCTAATAGTGGGATCTTAAAAAATTTGTAACCCTTTAACAGTTGCTTTACTTGAAACTTTATTGAAAATTTAAGTTATCGTCTTTAGTGCTTCTTCCTAGAAAGATTTTGGCAAGGTGGAATGACTAATTATACTTCTTGCCATGTCCTTAAGTATTATGTTTCGTCTTTCAACAACACCATTCATTCTAGGAGAATCGACATGGTATACTGTGGACAATTCCACATTCTTCTAGGAATATAACAAAAAGCCCTGTACGACATTCTCCCAATCCGCCATATTTGCCATAGTATTCACCACCACGGTCAGATCCGATGTGTTTTATTCTTTTGTCGAGTTGATTTTCAACTACATGCAGGATTATAAGCCTTGAACACATCCAATGAATAGGAATGAGATATAGATAACCATAATGGGAGTAATTGTCTATTCCAAGAAGCTAAAGTGAATGTCCCACATATATTCGTATGAATTAGTTCCAAGATGTCTGAAGTCCTATTGACACATAATCTTCTTATAGTTGTTTATTTCTCCTTAATGCAATTTACACAAATATTTAAGTCTAAAAAATCAAGAGAATCAAAAATTCCTTTTGACACAAGTTTTTCGATTCTCTTTCAAGAAATGTGACCTAAACGTATGCGCCATAATGAATCGAAATTTTCTTTGGTTAATTTACGTTTAATACCTCGTGAATTTACATGCAATGTTTCATTATAAGAAACAACCGAATTAAGCAAACATAGTTTATCATATCCAGTTAAAGAACCGGTACCCCAAGTTTTGAATCAAGAAAAATACTAAATTTATTATTTTCAAATGAACAAGAATAATCAAATTTATCTAAAATAGAAATAGAAACCACATTTCGTCTAAAAGACGGTACCACAAAAGTCTCTTTCAAATCCAAATAAATGTAAGTCTTTAATAATAATCTAAAATTTCCTATAGCCTCAACTTCAACTGATTTGTCGTCACCCACATAGATGAATCTTCCAATCTCTTTCAAATCCAAATAAAAACTATTCTTTAATAATAATAATCTAAAATTCATCTCCACTTCAACTGATTTACCTTTGTCTCACATAAATGAATCTTTCAGTATCAATTGACTTTTGGTTGTTCATGCAACCTTAAATAGACACACTTATGTGAGTAGTGGTACCTAAATTTATCCACCGGTATGTCAGGTATTGAAACTAAATTAATCTCAACACAAACCAAGTGAGAATTGTACTTTTCTTTGCATGCCAAGCGTGGTATTTAGTACTTCCCTCATAATGTCTTCCAAATTTTCACAAAAGTAACGGTCAGATGATTAATACTTTTCAGGATTTTGTTGTTTCTTCTAAACTGAACCAAATACAGTTTCCTTATTCTTTAACTTGTCCTTAGAGGTACTTGCTAAGTGTGTACTTCCAGCTCTCTTTTGCTTTAGACTTTCTTCTTGCACACAATATGAAATGAGCTCATCAAGAGCCCACTTTCCCTTTTGACAGTTGTAGCTGACCTTAGATTATCCGAATTGTGCAGGAATATGAATCAAAATCAAATGCACAAGCTAGTTGTCGACAACTCAAACTTTAATATCTTTAGTTTTGAAGCAATATGAAATATCCTTATGTTTTCTTTAACCTTATACTTTAGTGAAATCAAATTCACCAAAAGTTATCGGACACAGCATCCCTAAATGTTGTTGAAATTCTACGTTTAATGACCATAATACTTATCCGGTTTGAAAGATCTCATTCATTCGAGTCCTTTTTTATTAGCGAAACTCTTATCCATAAGAGTAGTGGATTGTTTAGTCCTTAACGCAAGGTCTAAATCCATGCCGCCAAGAACAATACAAACGTTCTCTATCCAGCCTTTTAACTTTGGTTCAAGTACGAGAATTGAACTGATGTTGACAGATATTACAGAAGTGGATGGATTAACTGAATAGAGAACTTAAACCTAAATAACATATTCACATGGGAATCTGTATTAAAAAATTAATTAATTCAAATAATGGTAAACCTCATTACAAGAGACTAAGCACAACATTGATATTTAGTTTTTGGAGAAAAATACCAACTTGTAAGTGATACTCTTAGTATAGTAATCAAATATTGACAATAAATTATATCAAAAAATAAATCTATCTTTGGACTGATTTATTGTTCACATAAAAAATTACAATTGTTACCACATGTGTGCTGTAATCCGGCCAAACATTTAACTTCTTTTGGGCTGATGAATATTCACATGAATTACAAGCACACAACATATCTAATATTCCAAATAAATTTATCTAGACAAGAAATTTTACTTTGATAAAATGTTGATTCAACTAATTTATTTAGGAAAATTAGTAATCTAAAAGAGATTTTAATACCAAGATTTGAATTTAATTTTTAAATCCTTATCTTTTATTATTATTATTATTAATATTATTATTTTAAAAAAAATTAAAAACAGCAATTTGGCGCTGCAACGCCCACTTCCAAAACTGGAACATATTTTAGGTGCTACAGCAGAAACGCATATTATAAGGGGAAAAAAAATTAAGGGCTCGTTCTTTTTGTCGTTTTCTGTTTTTTATTTTTGAAAACGCGTTCTCTTTCCTATTTTCGAAAACGCGTTTTTAAAAATAAGTTTAAAATTTACAAAGAAAACCCAAAACGAAAAATTGTCGTTCTGAGTGTTTTCAGTTATAACTTGGATTTTGAGATGTTTTTTATTTTTAAAAACAATTTTTAAAAATGGAAAAATGAACACGTTTTCAACAATCTCAAAATGGACACTCAAAACACAAAATTCAAAATGAATTCAAAACTGAAATTCGAAGAGAACAACCCCTAAGTTTCCAATTTTCATTTTTCCAACAATGTCACAAATCTGATTTTCTTTTAATCATAAGAAAACGAAAGTCACGTGGCTCCGCGAAATCCTTCTCACAGAAAAACATGTTTTTTTCCATTTATGTTTTTTGGTGTAGAATCTTGATCCATAATTAACATAACATTTTTTCATAAAGCAATCAATTATAATTATACTCAAATTCAATAATTAAGTCATAAATATTGTCAAATTTGAAATTACCCAAAATTTTGATATCTTGGGTTTGAAATTTACATCCCAAAATTTTAGAAACCCTCATTATGAATTTCAACCCAAAAATTCTTCTTTTAATCTTAATGGTTTAATATTGAGTTGGTTTTGATACCACTTGTTAGAATTTTATGAAAACATTAATCTCAAGAACTTTATAACTTCAAAAGCTAAATTTCTTTATTGTCAGATCCTTCGTGTCAAATCAACAAGAGAATTATTAAGTGCGGAACATACCTTAATTTATTGGTTTGTATCTTGAATAATGAATCTTGAATTATAAATCTTGAATCTTGACTTCTTGATTTATAAATCTTGATTTATTGTTCTTCAATTTAATTGTTTCAATCCTTATTCTTGATTATAATTCTTGATTGTGAGTTTTGGATTTTCCTCTTCAGTTGTCTCTCTCTATTAATTCTTATGTTGATGAGAGACAAAGAATGAGGAATTGCATATGAATTGGGGAAATACAGTTTTGAAATAACATAATCTCTACACATATGATTTGATCTACATTTTATTTAGATATCCAAAAGCCAATTACTTAATTTTTTATTAGATCATTTTAATTTTGGGCTTAACTTTAAGAAAGCATTTATACATAATTAATTACATATATCGTCCACATGACAAATTAAATAATTTTCCAACAAAGAACCAATGTTTTCTTGAAAAATCTTGTGCCTCAATTATGAAATCCTGCCTCTTTCACACGATTTCTGCAGCAAAAGGAATCAGAAAAATTCTTCACAGCTTGAATATTAGTGCTAAATTGAATCCGCACATAATCTCGACATAGAATAAAAATGGGGTTCTTATTCAATTTGTGGAGAACTCTAGGTACGAGGGGGTGGCGGAAGATCAAGATTGTTTGCTTGGTTCTATTTCTTAACAACTCACAAAAACTAAAATGAAGGGAGTTTTCGAATGCTTTTGATTTAGTTTGGTTTTGATTTTAAATTAATTTATGTGACGTGATTCAAAAATAATTGTAATACCAGAACATAGGACATTTATATCCTTTAACAATAGTGAATTATTTACCTTACATGAAAACTCGTCACTCGTGAATGTTCCTCTTCAAAATTTACCACATCATATCATATGTTATGTGTTCAAGTCAATTTAATGTTACCACTACATTTTAGTGCGAGTATGATCAGACAATTAAACCATAAACTGAGCTGTCAATTTAAATACATAACTGAAATTATTAATTAACCGATAATTACCTTTAAACTTCCCATATGTCTTTTTACTATTCATGGCAACATTAATTTATGCAATATTTTCTTTTGGCTTTCAGGAAGAATTAACTATCGAATGGGACAATTATCATATATGCATGTCCTCAAACCATTATATGATTAAATGAAGATGTCTTGATAAACTAACTTGAAGGACATAAGCATTAAGCACACCTGAATGAAGTACTTCATAGAGATTCTCAAACACAAGGATATACAGAGGCAAAGTTCAGAGATTTGCTCCATGGGAGATTCCTACTACCGGATCATACAATTTTCTATTTTAGAGAATTACACTGCGAGATACAAGTAACCAAGCCAAGAATGAATTGCCTGACAATAGCAATACCACAGGGAAGTTATCCCCAATATAGTTCAGATGAGTCTCAAATCAGCCTTTGCGTGCGCAGGGGACATTTTCGAACCCTATATAGAGCACGTGCAGCAATCTACACGAAGCAACACTGAAAAGACCCATCTGCCACTATAAAGGGGCAACTTCTCATTTGCTGGGGGCAGCCCTCTGTGGAGACTGTTCCACCAGAGAGAGCCAGTTGTCCTGACCAAAATGTCCTCTTCCCTGGTCGCTCCAAGACGATTCTTTATAATGGAACGACGACAGTCCATAGCCATTGCCGTTTCCATTTGAGAGAGTGTGCTCTTTATGGATGTCGAGAACCTTTGTGGAACCAGTCGAGTTGCTCTGAGCATTTGCATCAGATTTTGGCAGCTCCTTGGCAGTGGAATTTTTCTCCTCATCATGGAGTTTTTTGGTGTTGAGGAACCGGCCACCCGATCCCCTTGCCCTTCTCATAGCATGCTGGTGCCGAGACTCGTGGAGATATGGCTGCATAAATCATCAGAGAATAAAATAGGACTTTCTAAGCTAAAAATCAGAATGGTGTCTAGAGGAAAATGCCTTTAAGAAACCAATGTAGAAGAAATTTATAGCATGCTCAAGCCAAATTTAGGGACAGGTACATCCATAACTACATGAATATAAGAGAAAAATAATGCAACATGTTTAGATTAATGTACAGCAAACCATTTGTAAGCAAAACTTTCTAGAAGGGATGTCGAGATGAGAGTGCCAAAGAAAAAAATCAAGAGCAAATATACGGAAATAGTCATCCAGTAGCCACAAGATTGCGGCAGACGAATTCAGCTTTCTTAAATTCGTACTTATGTCTTCAAAGTGTGAAGAATACTAATCACAAACACTAGAATTGCATCCAGCTAACAGCGTGAAAAAACCTTGTACAAGGGCAGACGGTGATTGGAATTACTGTCCAATTTCTCTCAAAAACCAGGCCATGATGTTCCTCCAAGAAAACTTGTGAGCAGAGGAAGATTTCATGCAGATATGAACTATAACTGACTGAGAAATATTCAGGAAAGTGCATATCCACAATATTGAACACTGAATAAGGAATGGAGGCAACAACTGACAATTCCGGTACACAATATCTGTATGCTAGTGCATATGGGAGTGTGCGTGTGAGGGAGGAGAGAGAGAGAGAGAGTCTAATTCAAAAATTCAGATCACAATTATTATAGCCATCCAATCATGAACATATTACTACAGAACTTACAACAGGGGAAGAAGAGAATGCTTCCATTGTATCATGCTTGTAAACGAGCTAAGTCCCCCCACCCCAAAAAAAATAAAAAATGCAGAAAGAAGGATTCAATGGTATTGGAGGCATCTCGTGTGTGTGCCTGTGAAAACTGAATGCATACTTTGTTCATATTTTGGTGTATCACTTACAAGTTACATAGTGTAAAAAATAATATCCATGATGAGCATTACAAATAGGGGAAAAACAGCATGGCAGGACTTAAACATGTGACCGCATACTTTTATGAATGTAAAGCTTAATCACACAAAAAGCGTTCATGTGGGTACAAAGTGGAGGTCTGCTCAATGATAAGATTACAGTTACAAGTCAATTATGTTTTTTTCCAAATAATGAATTAGGCAAATAAGCTAAGAGTATAATCAAACACCCCAGAACTGTGATTTCCCAAGAGATGAATGAAATGCTGTATGTACAAATGCAGTATCTTTTAATAGATCCAGAGAATGTTTAAGGGTCGCATTCAAGGAGGAGGAGAGAGATTGATAACCATTTAAATGATATAAGAGAGGAGATACAATCAGATGGCTAGTATGTTAGAGGACTAGAAGAGGCTAATACTTCTTGAATAGATTCAAAAGGACAGATCTGGAGTACAAACAAATATTGAGAAGAAAACTTCCAAACAAAATAGGACTTGATAACTTTCTTTAAAGTAATATTAGTGGTTTAGTGTCCAAGGAGTACTCAAGACCTGCATTATCTATTCTAGATAAGTGGTCTCCTTGAAATTCTTAGTGTTTACTTATAGGCCTACTATCTGTCTGTATTCGTGGAGCTGCATGAGTGGACAGACCTGCTGAACAGCTTTAATACTATTGAAGAAGTATTGAAGGGGATAAAGCACCTCTGCCATACTGGTTGAAGAAGCATCACATGTGCTCCCAAAAACTCTGTTAAGATTTCACTACAGAGCGGCTAAAGTTCACCAAATTTTCACACACAATTCACAAAGCTTCATTAAAAGTAGGATAACGATTAAGCATTTAAAATGAAACACTCCTAATGCATCTCAACTCCAATATGATTGAATTTCAGAATACACTAATGTCTCTAAAATTATTTGAGGCAAAGATGGTAGATGATTAATCATTTAAAATCCAACTTCATTCTCGACAAAATCAGCATGTCATTATATGAAGTAATTTTTTTTTCTGTCTTTTAATATTACTACAAACTTGCAAGTCACTCAACGACCCGGTTTATTTCCCCAAAAATCTCCTAACAGCATCAGCTCATAAAACATACTTCCACCCATCTTACAAAATAGAATTGCTTGCTTACAGAGATGAATTATTAAATCATCATCATTGTCCCCTTTTAGTCATATTTGAAATTGCTGACATTGAAAAGCAGATCATCCTATAAGATCTGAACACGCTCAAGGAACAACAAGAGAATTGCTCATATTCTTACGCATGTCTTTATGTCAAGGGTAAGATAGAGCCAGCTGTTGCTGTCCTTGAAAACGAGACATTGACTTTAACCATAATAGACACGAGGATCTTCCATGAATTTCTTTTTTTTTTTTTTTAATGTTACTCTTTCACACACACATACTGGTATAGGAGTATGTTTAATATGAGATGAATGAGTCTATATAATGAGAGAGAGGGAAGGGGAACACAAAAAGCAGTATCCTGTCAAATTTTCTTGTTCTTTTGTCCTACATATATTCTATTTATACTTTGAACATTTGATAAAGTTGGTCACGAAATCTAACATCAGCCAAACCAATATGCCAAAATCCTGACAAACTTGACAAAGGTTTCACTTCATATAACGTCCAAGTATTTCCACAAGAATTATAGATAAAAAAAATCCTTTACTTGTACAAATAAATTGGAAATGTAGGCATTTTCATTTATAGAGGAAGAGTCATTTTATTACCTTCCTAGCTTTCACTGCTTTCTTTTCCAGTTCGGCCTTCGCTCTTATTTGTCTCCTCCTTAAGATACCATGATACTGTTTTGCATTCACAAACACAGGTTCTTCTTCCATATCTAGAGGAAGAGGCATTCTTCCTGGATGATATCCAAGGAAGTGTGGATGTCCCTGGCACCACCACAAAAGGAAAAATGAGATAGTTCAAACAGAAGTAAAAGTTCCTTCTTTTTCCTCTTTTATTTTTCAAAATTAAATATAATTCTTTCTAATACTACTGCAACAATTTAGCACAATAAAGAAATGTTAGTTATAATGAAGTTGTGTCACAACCATCACATGCATGGGGATGAATTGCTGATTCAGCAATTTATAGTCAAAAGAATTTGGGAAATTAGCACCGGAGGTCCCCCAACCTTTGCACCAGTGAGAACTTGGGACTGCAACATAATTTTTGTGGCATTGGACCCCCAACCCTCCATTTTTGCACTTGAGCCCCCAAATAATTAATCCAAATGCTATTAACACAATAAAAATGAAAGGTTGGGAATCGAAGTGCCATAAAAATATTGGTTGCAGACCCAAGTGCTCACTCAAGTGAAGGTTGGGGACATATGGTTGCAATTTCCAAAAAGAATTTAAACACTCATGATGTGTAGCATGTAAAAACATCTAACAAAATGAAAGCATTCTTTAAGGAAGGTGACATCTTGCTTCCACAAGAGGATATGGCGAACAAGGGTATTGTGCAACAGTTTGTCGGTCATTGATTTTCAAACATGTCTGTGAACTCAAAGGACGACATGCCTTGGAGAAGACAAGGATAGGAGGTAGCGTCAGTTATTAAATGTAAAAGCATGTCAAACTTAGTAATTGTAGTATCAACTTTTTTATGACCACCGCCAAAGAAACAAACAAGAGAAAGTTAATACAGGGGTTTAAACAAAGAAGAGAAAAAAATACGATTCTTCTTTTGCAAAAGAAAAAATGAATGATTATAATCAAATTCAGATGTGGTACTAAGGAAAAGAAAAGTGGTTGCTTCAATAAGATGTAGATGCATGCATTCATACAACAGAAACCCACGAACTGCACACAGGAGCTGGGTATAGAAGTAAGCAGGTGAGAAAAAGTTCTGTAATTACCATTGCCCCATAAGACATTACTCCCACAGATTGTGGTTCTGTATACGGATATGATGTCAACATCTGCAAACAAAGCGCAGATGAGATCGCCCAACATATCATATGATTCTTAGAAAACTAGTAAATCAATCAACATATTACTTTCAGTTTACTACCCCAGCACTCCCAAATAAAAAAAGAAATATATGATAATTGTTGGTCATATAAAAAGAAGGATCTACTTCAAAATGAAGTTATTTAGTTCAAATGTTTGCACGAAACTAAAACGATGCATTCATAAAATACTCCCATGACTCAGAGCTTTCTCTTGTGTCTGCTTTTGCGCATGATAAAGGGGGATGTGGGGAGTAATCTTACAATTGAATGGCCAACAAATTCCATTTGAGAATTAGTATCAGGATGCTGCTCCTTTTGACCATTAGTTCCATTTAATCCTGAAAATCCAACACCGCCATTGTGAATAAGAAATTACACAAAAAATTATACATCCATATATAAATTATTGAGTGATATGTCCGTGTGGGTCTGCAAGTATGTTACACAGATAAATCTTGAAAGATGAATATAGAGTGCCTGGTTAAGCATATTTTAAATAAGTCCCTCCCCTCCCCACCCTCACAAAAAAGGGAACACAACAGTACCCATGAGTATCTGAATGCTAGAGCGAGAGTTATGTTTAACTGAATGTGAACTAACTCCTTTCGAATACAATGAGCCAATAACTAATCTATATCAGATTGCTGATAAATAATAAAGCCACATGGCAAATTTAGTCCACATAGCAAATTAATAAAGCCACATCAAAAGTTCAAGATAAACTAGGGAAGCTATGTAACATAATAATTTAACCATGTTTTCATAGTTTTAGCTTCAGTTCCATACATTTGCTTGTACGGTATGGAACAAGTGTTCTCTATAATAGCTCCAATTGATCCAAGATTAATGATAATAGATCCAAATAGACAATCAACTTTTCAAATTTCTAGTTCCTTTTTTCCTTCTCGTCTTTGAGGGAATTAAAACGATTCAAATAAATATCACACAAAATAGAAGGGAGATGGCATAATTTATACTAGAAGGCCAAATGGTAGGGTTAATAGCACAAACTCCTGACATTTATTTAAACTTTTTCCCTTCCTAGTCAAAATCTGAGTGTCACAACTTGTGGAAGTATACTACACAAAATAATGTGATTCCCATGGTCCCGTGCCCCACACATTATTCATTCTTGAAGTAGGAAGATGTAACAACTTTTCTCAAAAGCCATAGCTAACAAGAGAGGTACAATCAAACCCTATATCACCCATGATCAGACTCGGGAATCCACCCCAATCATTATTTATTTTGGGCCCAACTTCCTAATGCAATAAGCATGCTCCATGTTTAGGAATACTCTCCCTCATTTCCCCTCCTTGGAAAACTCAAAAAAAAAAAAAGGACCTCTAGGTTTGATATCAACTGATGTACGGAGATGCAACCACTCCTCCTCAAAAACTATAGCTAATAGGAGAGATGCAATCAACCTTGTTTCACCCAGGATCAGCCTTCTGAATCCACCCCAAGCATTATTTGTTTAGAGGCCAATCCCCTTACGCAGTTGGCTCACCCTACATTTAGTGAAACTCCGCATTAGTTTCTACCCACCCCCTCGTGCCCCAACTAAATCTATATACAAACAAATATGATGTCCTCATATGATTCGACATAATTGGCATAATAATGGTATCAACAGATTGCATTTAATTGAACCATGTTTGGACTCGTCTAAATGCAAATTGTTTCTATAAAAAAAAATGAATTATGAAATACTAGCATGTTAAATGGCATAAACCATGCTAATATTGTCATGATGTTAAAGGGTGGCTAAGTACCTAAAAGGTTATTTCTTAACCGTGCGTGACTTGATGAGATCTTCCTAAATACAATAATATATTTTCAGAGCTCAAAATTTGCTTATCTCGACCACCGCCGTCTCTCCCTGAAAGATAGCTTGCCTTTAAGTTTGAGTGTTGTACAGACTACCAAGTAAAATAGAAAAGTAAAACTATCGATAGATAACATTTTGTACTGGATTAATGTGGATCTTTGATTCTTTATTCAAGGAAAATAACTCTTCTTACTCTAGCATTTACCTGTCACAATTTTCAAAACACATAGTAAGGTGACTGTGATTAATTTTTGGAAGCAAAACTAACCTACATTTTTGTCATGAAAAACCTTTTACATATGCAAGAGAAAAACATTGATCACTTCCTATTAAAGACGCCACTCTATCAGGGAACCCGGGTCGAGTCTTTGTGAGTTCATCCCAAACAAAGTGAACCCCTTCCAATTGGGAAGATACAGATAAAAAGCCAATAGCCTGATGTCCGCTTCTAATTTCAATGTGATCTCAACTGAACGAACCTTGCTTCATTTTCAGGTTTTTCTTTGTGATCTATTCTTTTCTTTAAAAAAGTATAACTTTTTGGAAAATTTTTATCAACACCGTAGGTTTTCTTTCCGCAAACAAAAAAAATTCTCTTTTAACTTTAAAAGGAGTAAATATGTAATTTTTATCAAGAGTTTCACGATTAAAAATCGTTTGAGCAGTATGATGTCAAGTGGACACATTTGGGTCAACAAAGAGACGGTGAGACCACATTTTGCTATTCAGCTGAAGCGAATGCAAAATGGATGTTTGTGATAGACTTTGAAGTCCAATAAATCAAATTCCGAAATTTTTCCACTTCATGACCACATAAATTCTATACATAAACATAACCTCGGAAATTTGGATATTAAGTTTAGGGAGTTCAAAACTTGGTTTCAATTTACCTCGTAAGCTCCTTTATTCATCTCTCACAAGCTTGAGTATGAGAGGTAAAAGGTTGAACCTCGGAATTTTGGATATTAAATTTAGGGAGTTCAAACTTGGTTTCAATTTACCTCATAAGCTCCTTTATTCATCTCTCACAAGCTTGAGCGTGAGAGGTACATGGTTGATCCAATACCCTAAATTTAATCGTTACCACAAAATTAAAATGGAAATGGAAAAATCAAATGCTGAATTAATTTTTGGTTATCCAATATGAAACAAAGGAGATATACTTAAGTTGTTCTTTGACAAGTGAAGAGACCCATAGGCAGTTCAATATGACTATGCTTGACAGATTAAGTTAAACACATATTTCATACTTTCAATTATGGCTGGACATAATCCGGTTCGGTTCAGTTCGGTTGGTTTGGTTCTCTTCAGAACCAAATCGAACCAAAATTTTCGGGTATTTAATAAATGGAATCGTTCGGGTTTGGTTCGGTTTGGTTATGTTCGGTTCTGTACCATAATTAAATTTTTAAAAATTTTCGGCAATACTGCATAAATACAATTAATGACATGTTCATTTGTAGCTTTTACAAATTAAATGCACTATCTAACATTAAGAAGGTTGAATTCCATGTAGTAGGAACATCTAAAATAACAAGTTTTTTGCATACAATCTTTTCTCTTTCAATACAACATTTAAATTTCATCAATTGGGAAGGAGGTGATGGAAAATATCGAATCAAAGTATGAAATTGGAAAGGGAATGATAAAAACTTAAAATGACCTAGATTTTGGGCTAACAATGAAATTAATAATTGAGCCAAAAAATTAAAACAAAAAATTCAATTTAGAAATTGGGTTGGGCTGTACTATCTAGGCATGGACTTGGCTTGAGAGTTGAAAAATTAATCACTAAATTAGTTAATTTCCTAATTTGTTTACAAAAAATTAAAATAATTTAATTAATTCAATATAAAAATTGAAAAAAATTATTTAGATTCGGTTCTTATTCGGTTCTCGGTCTAGAACCGAGAACCCAACCCAACCAATCGGTTCTCGATTCAGATACATGTTCGGGTATTTAACTTATGAAGAACTAGGGCTAGACAAAACTCCCGAACCGAACTGAGTGGTTTTTCATAAATTAAATACCCGAACGGGTATCTAAATCGAGAATCAACGGGTTTAGTTCGGTTCTCGGTTCTAGACCCAGAACCAAATAACCGAATTAGAACCGAATTTAAATAATTTTTTTAATTTTTTATATTGAATTAATTAATGTTTTTAATTTTTTCTAAACAAATTAGCAAATTAACTAATTTATTGATTAATGTTCTAACTCACAAGCCAAGTCCATGCCTATCTAGCCCAGCCCAACCCAAGCCAATTTCTAAATTCAATTTTTTGGTCCAATTATTAATATCATTCTTAGCCTAAAATCTAGGCATTTTTAAGTTTTTATCATTCTCTTTCCAATTTCACACTTTCATTCGATAACCACCGAGTCACTAACCTAAAATCATTTGATAAATTAAAAACCTACATCTACATGCCAAATCGAAGTTGCCGATTGTCGAGTCTGACTTTGTCTCTCCAACTGCCCATCAAAGCAGCGACCTCCAACCATGACCACCGATTGTTGATCATTAGAAATTCGTTAAAAATTTAGTTATGGTACAAAATCGAACCCAAACGGTTCCATAATTATATTTGGACCCGATGGTACCGGACCATGTCCAACCATAATCATATACACATATACAGCATAAACTTGTGTTCGAATTATCGATAGTCACTTCTCATCTTTCACCACATCGACAACCATTGTTTGATGTTGCTAATTTTCAAGTATTCCAATTCATGTGCAATGTTAAAAAAATAGATAGTAAATGAATAAATAACTATAAGTTAATTTTTTTAAGCAAACCACTAATGCGGGTGTTTTATATAATAATAAGGAAAAACAAATAAAGGAAGTAGACATAGACCAGACCTCAAGCAAATGAAAGAATAACACAATCAAAAAATGTAAATGAAAGTTATAACAAAAGTAGTAAACACAATAGGCTAAAGTAAGTGTTAGGCTCAATGACACTCATGTGACCTTATACCCGTCTTAGTCCACATAGAATAGGTCATGCACCTGGTTTGATAAAGATCTGAGTCATGATAGTCCATGTAATTTAGATCATTCTCTTTCCAATTTCACACTTTTATTCGGCAACCACTGAGTCACTAACTCCAAATCATTTGATAAATTGAAAACCTACATCTACATGCCCAAATCGAAGCCGCCGACTGTCGAGTCCGACTTCCCCTCTCCAACGCACATCGAAGCCGCAACCTCCAACCGCAACCACCGATTGTTGAACATTAGAAATCTGTTAAAAATTTTAATTATAGTATGGAACCGAACCGAACTAAACCGAACCCAAACCCGAACGGTTCCATAATTATATTTGGACCCGACGGTTCCAATTATTAAATACCCGAAAATTTTGGTTCGGTTCGGTTCAATTCGGTTTAGTAGTTTTGTCCAGCCCTACTTTCAAGTTTCACCATCTAACTACATGTTTTAGACTAGGATCCTAAATAGGTGAGATGATCAAACATGATCATGTGCGATAATTGGCAATGTGTGGAAAATAACAATCTTCATTTCCCACCTTTGTGTCAAATTACAAGACAAAAGTAAAACACTGTATATCTAATTTATATACTCAAGAAGAACAAGTAAAGATCACGAAGGAGAAAATTCCTTTAATCTTGATGATTAGTAAACCCATTAAACTATCTCAATTTCTCTTGGCATCTAAATTTATATGGAAAAACCAAATGGCATGACATAAGATGAAGCATAGAGAACTACCAGAGTGTGGAGCCACATTGGTTTCATTTCCTTTAGAATCACCATCACCATTGCCTTGAGACACGAAAGTTCCAGAGGAGATGGAACTATCTGCCTGCTCCCTTGAAGAAGGCCTGTTACTGTTTCCAAAACCCCGCCACAAAGGCTGTGTGTAGGGTGTTGATGATGAGATGTTCCATGTTCCTGTTTCTAGCTGCCTGTTATCATCTTTAGCTAGAGTAGGCATTATGGTCGACTCTCTCCCAAATATTTAGTAACCTAAATCATCAATCAGACTGATGCAATCAAATACCAAAACAATCTATTGAAGCAACAAAAGCATTGGAAAGGCACTAGGAATTTTAAACCAAACGAAACAGAAGCAAAGAATCAAGGATCAAAACAAGAAGTTTACATTGTCTTATACGAAATAGAGACTAGTGTATTAGAAAATCAAACACTGAAAAATTAGTCAAAGCTTCTACATCATAGCTGGTAGGTTAGCTATTTCAACTTTAATACTCAATTACAAGTCAAAACAAATAATTGGTTGAAGTATTAGAAGCTACAAAAAAAAATATATTAGGAATCATGCAAATGAAACACTTCCATTTTTTCACCCATCTTAATACCAGATGATGGAATTTTATAAATTGACTCCAACTTCAATTTTAAACGCAAACCAAAAGCTACTGCCATTCTAATGTTACAGACTAGGAAAATTCAATAATACCCAAAAGATTTTCAACCAAATTTATGCCACGATCAGGAACTTTAACAAAAATATTATTTCTTAACAGAATATAAGCAAATTTATCCAATTTTAATTGAAAACCTTAGTCATGCACGTTTGATTAAGCTCAAAAGTTTAAAAAATGGCATTTTATTCACTTAGAAAAACATAAGGAAATAAGAAAACAGCAAAAACTAGCCATCTTAATTGGGAATTTTAACTAAGATTCCCAATTCTCGGGAACCCTTATCGGGGTTTTATAAAAGAAGGAAAAAAAAACAGAAAAGAAAAGAAAATTTACACTATATTGTTTACTGCGCGGAGAAAAGCACTGACTGAAATTGAAAGCTCTCAGAATTCCATTTATGTATATGCAGATACCAAAAAATTAATTACACAAGCAAATGTGAGATATAGGAGTGCATATATGTATGCGTCTTATACTTCACACCAAATGTCGCTCTCTGTCTCTGTTAAGGAAGAAAGTTGAGATTAATTAGTGCCTAATTAAATTCTTACCACTTGCACCGCGCGTTAATTATACTCGAGGTTGTCGGTAAGTTTAAAAATTCATTTTTTCCTCGAAGTCATTCTCAAATACAATTTCTTCCAGTGAGATAATCTGAACATTTTCTTTACTTTTTCATCTTATATTATTCAAAGATCACTATTATAAAACTCTTTTTTTTTTTCTTTTGAAAAGTTGGGCTCAAACAAGCTGTCGATCTTTTCTCGTCGTAACACTTATGTGTCCAACTTTTTCTTTGAAATATTGTCTTCAACGTAGCTCCAATTTGGTGAGGATTAAAATTAAATTTTTGGTAAAATTTGATAAAATATGTGATTGAAAAGCTGTGAAAATTATAAAATTTGTAGTTGAAATTAATTGTTGACTTTAATTTAGATTAAAATCTATAATATAAATTGTACCGAAGAGGGGCTAAATTAGTTTGCACATCCAGGGAGGCAAAAAATAATTTTTACTTGATTGATGCATAGAAAAAAATTCATAAATATTTTATTTTTACCTTAAAAAAATTGGGCTTGTCGGCAAGCTTGCACCCCCCCCCCCAACCCCCCTTCATCTGCCCATGAGCAAATCTAATCCTTAGAGATTATTTATGTCAAATTATTCTGTTAGCGTGCTAGGACAAAATAATATGTCACGTTTTGCATTTATTGGTTTAGTAGAAATATGACTAACAATAAGTTGTTTTAAATTCTCTAACGAGCTTTTGAACTAAAATCGTTATTAGAGACAAGATTTACTGACTAATAAAATATTGAAGATAAGAATACATTGAAAAATTTAACCATAAAGACTGTAACGAGACTTTAATTGCAATTAAAATATGATGTAAATAATAAAAATTGTGGTGAAAATATAATAGTTCTTAATTACTTAAGAAAATTCAGTCCACTCGTGAACATGAAATGTCTAGAATACCCTTCACGTTTCTCCATTTCTTGTTTAAAGATTTCCCCTTTTATTTTAAAATGATATTGTGCCGTAGGTATGTTTGATACCTTGAAATAGACCAAATTAAATAATGAAAATATATCATAGAAGTTATTGGGTATTGGTTTATCCTTTACTATTGTTTATAAGAGCATGCTTGACTTATCCTCTAACTTCTTTTGGCGATATTATAATATCTCATAATAAGTTGTTTATTTTGTAGAATTGAGACCAAACACGCTCTTGCCAAACACATTAATGAGGCATAATCAATTTATACCAGGTGTGATCAATCAACAACGATCTCTAATGAGTGGCAAATGAAGGTAAGTGATAATTATCGACTAAGTTGAAAATATTGTGAAATTTTAAATATGTCTATTTTTTGAAAGTATCAATAGTCACACGATTGATAATTATCGATAAGTGAAGGTGGGTGACACTAATCAGTAGTCGAGTTAATGAAAAAAATAAAATATATGATTTTTTTACAATACAAGACATTAATTTTTATGGAAGAATTAATGGAAAATTAAAAAAAATAAGTATAATTTTATACAATATAATACACTTATCTTCTAGATATTATCAATACACTATTTATCATATTCATTTCACGTTTTAAATTAAATTAAGTTGTATTAAAATAATATAATATGGTAGCCCAACACGACCTACCAAACATGGCACGGAGATTAACTCATTGTTTTATTCACTAACCATGATTAAAGGCACTTAGTGCCTACCTTTGTGCACGATAATACTTGGCAATGGGCCAAATAAAAGAGTTAAAAAGTTAAACCACTACCATTAAAATTCATTAATTAACCTTAATCCATAGCCGACCAATTCAAATTAAACTCTTAGTGCAGGCCTGCCTAGTAACTTTTTTTTGGTTTTAACAAAAATCATAATTAACTTGAATGGATGAGAAGTAAGTTTTAAATTATTGGTATTTTGGTCAAATGGAAATACAATAGGATGACAAGTGATGTAAATGACCCAGTCTCTATCCAATTGCAAAATACAAAAGTTAATTCAAATATACGGCCTGTTTGGGAGTTTTTTTCATCGATTTTGACTATTTTTAGGTGGCATCATTTATAATAATTTGAAATATCGATTCTTTTAAGTTTTCGTTGGTACCAATTTTTGGTGGTTTAATAGCCAACCAAAACTTGTGTCGTGTAATCTTGATTGTATTTTTCAACTCACCAAATCGGTGAATTTTTGTTACCTCTCAAATTCTCGCATACTTTTACCCTCTATAAAATAAATATTTTCAATCCACAAATTTTGTTCACGTAAATAAAAATAATTAAGTACAAAAATTATTAATAAGCAAAAAATTACTTTATAACTAAAAATTTACTTGTGAGTAAAAAGTTCCTTATAAGAGAAAATTTACTTGTGTAAAAAAAATATTATAAAGTATAAATACTGACGTTGAGTAAAAAAAAATTACTTATAAATTATAAAAAGTTACTTATAGATAAAATATTCACTTATGTGTAAAAATAATTTAAAGGTACAAAATTAACTTATTGATATTAAACTTACGTATAAGTAAAAATTAATTATAACTTCAAATTTTAACTACGAGTAAATATTTCACCTTTTGAGTTTAGATAAACTTAAATATGAAAAAATTACATATAAGTAATGTTGGCCTCATTATTTGTAGAGGTGGCGTGGCTATCATATCTCAACTTCTTTCACGTCCACGCAACTCCTTTTGCTACTTGGACAAATCGTTAGAACGTACAGGCGATTTCCAATGATGGGGGAGGTGGCCGCGGACACATCAACAGTCAAGTCGGCCTACGTAAGAGTATATGTTTGTGGGTGACACATGAGTCACTTGAAGTAAAAAGGGGTTCAGACATGGGAGTAACAATGAGAGTAAAGATAGAGCAAAGTTATATGTTGAGAATATAAATTTGTATTACCTCGAAATGACACTAAGTATCAACTTTATAGTATAAAAGGACGAGTAAGAGTCGTTGGTTGAAGAGACACGTGGACTCATCCTAGCGATTTGAGTCTCTTATCATAAATATCATTCATTCTTAGGTCATGTTGCATTTAATGTTGTGACGGCTTGACATTCCTTGACTTGATATGTAAAACTAGATTTGACTTGTTTGATTGAGTTACCTATTCGTCGAGTTGTCACATCATCCACTTGATACAATATCTTGTGCGGAAATCTTTTTTAAAAGACATCTACCTATCTCACCTCATCCATGAGAACTCAGCTCCCCCCAAAATCGACCTCATCATAAAAGAACAAAATTAGTTCTTTAAAAAACCCATATATGGTACCCAAAAACTCTGTAGCAGACCCTAAGGTGTCAAAAAAGTATGCTATAAAGGGCAAAAATATTAATAATTTATAATGAGGAATACCAATTCGAAATGAACAAATGTTTGACTTTATTGAGAATTATGTGTTAATAATAATTTTGGCCAAACAATATGTTGATATTTCTGTCTTTCTCCTCTTAGCAATGCGTCTATGAACAAAAATCGACTACTGTCACGATTGTGGAAAGAAATAGTGGTAAAAGATTTAAACTTAACTATTCATGTTAGATATTTTTTTTGAGAATTGAGAGGAAAAAAATGCAAAAATAGTAATAGGGTATTGTTACGTATGTGTAACGTGTACGTTCGAATATCAACAGTGTAAATTTCATATATAAAAAAGTTATACATTTATAGGTAATGAACTTGTATGTAATAGGCAGAAAAAAGGAAACTTGGAAGAACTTCTTATTGCCATGATAGTCACGTGACTTATTTTTTATTAGTAGTGTTGCACGAAAATTACCCATAAAACCATTTTGGAATTTATGTCGCATAAGCTATACGCATAGGGACTTCTTTTCAATGTCATGGCTTGCAGATGAGTTGTTCCTAACAAGAGCTCAATGTCTCACCAATAAATATTTCACCAATTCACTAAACCTTAATCCACCGTCGGCCAATTTTAATTAAAAATAATGCTACTTGTACATAATAGTTTATATACAGATGATATTCAAATAGAGAGTGAAGAAGTTTTTTTTTTTCATATTTAATTGAAGAAATTATAATCCAATCATATCTTATCATACTATGCATACGCAAACCACTGTATATATATAAAAAAATCGTTTAATTAAAGTCTTAGTGCAAGTTTACCTAGTAACTTTTTTTGGTTTTAACAATTTGATAATTTATTAACTTGGACGGATAAAAACTAAAGTCCAAAATCTTGATTTTTTTACTTTTTTTTTTATGATAGGCAAACAAGTCTCTATCCATTTGTAAAATAAAATGAGTGATACAAATTTACGTCTAACCAGTTTCTAATTGTTGCTTGCAATCATTTTGACTTCATCTATAAAATTTATCCAATATCATCCACACCATCACTTGCGAGTTGATAATGTTGGGGATTATAATTTATCACTACACTTACGTGGAAGTAGGGCGAAGTGGAAATGGTCTGCCCAATTATTTAGTGTTTTTTTCCTTGATCGCCATTGAATATTTTTTTAATATTTAGTTATATCATCCATTACATATGGTTAAATAGTGCATATATTTCTTTATTTATTGGGTCGCGAAATTCTCCGCCTCGTGTTGCCCTGTCCCGAACTGTAAATTGTTAGTGTTATGCCCTAAGTTCAATCAATTTTGGAGCATAAACACTTTTAATACACATATTATCGATGCATATTTATGACAATATCTATTATTTAATTGAAATAATATTCTAATAAACTAAATAATAGAATCCGTAAATTCGAGTCTGGGTGATTTGTTAATAATAAGGAGT
>CAIGRP010030832.1:0-17824 GCA_903798385.1 Fraxinus cuspidata
CTAATTACAATAATTTACAATCAATTATATATGTATTTACGAAATGTGGGATCTCCGTAATCTCGTCATTCTTTCTTATTGACAGAGCTGGTAATTCAGGGGCTGTTGTAACAGAAACAGTGGAGGAAGGTAGTGAAGGCTGTACCGCTGGGGGTATATTGGATGAAGTTTCTGAACTAGAATATTGTATTTTATTTAAAGCTTCAGATGGAACATTAGAATCAAAATGACCATCGGTTTCAGGAGAATAATGGACAAGATCAACCGTGGCCGACATTGAGGGCTTTATATGATCCTTGGTGGGCTTGAGATTAGAAGCTTCATCTGAAGTACAATCAGGGTATGAATGATCATCAAGAAAACTAACTTCCGGGGCATTTCCCTTCTCAGAGTCAGGAAAATCAAGACTATCGGCAACACTAGATGCAGTATTTTCTTCCTCAGAATCAAAAGGTGATGAATAACCACTCGTTCTGCTTCGCAACATCGACAAATCTTTGACATCATTCAACACAGATAATTGTTTAAGTAACCATAAAGTGGCATCATCACTGGAGTCAACCCAATCTACACCACCAAAAAGTTCTTGCACCCGAGAGAAAGCTTCAATAGGCAGTCCACCATGTTCTTCCCCGTTTAAGATTGCAGCTGGGGCTTTTGAGGGAGAACGGGTCTCAACATCTCCAAATAGCACTTGTGCTTATGAGAAAAATCAAATTTCGCTGAGATGTTAAGGCAATTAAAGAAAATTTGACTCGCTCAACTATGTAACTGAATCTTTACAATGCAAAAATAATCACCACCTCAGCTCGAAAGCCTTTTGGAAATCGTGCCTTTGAGTCCCAAAGAATATCCAAGTTCTCAGAGTTGAGCATAAGAATATTGGACCGAATAAAAGCTGTATTGAACATTGCTCGAAACATCATCACTTCCCTTTCTGGATCCAAGTCTAAATGGACACATTCAAGTACAACATCCCCTTGCACCAAACATTGTATATCGATCTTTATCACGTCACTATCCTTCTGTAAAAATGATCCCAATTAGAACTCACAGAAGAGCCATATGGACTTCTGAAAAATAAATACCAAAACCAGGTATTTAACTTCTTACTAGACGATAATGGCGAACATGTCTACCCTTTTTATGCATGGAATAAAGCATTTGGGTCGACAATCCATCTTTGCTGAGGAGATTTCGAGCAAAAATACGAACAATTGGACTGCAGCCTTTTTGATTATCAAACCTCGGTATGGCACGAAAAATCAGACAGTCCAAAGAAAGAGCTCTCTCGGGCGGTGGCCACTTGGGGATATATTTCTTCTTGATATGTATTGAAGGTACCGGAGCTGAGATGGGAATGGATTCAGCGGAGACAATAACTGCAACAAACCTTTTGGACCCTCTTTGTAAACCATTTCAAGAGTTTTCCTCTCGCCTCTGTGCAACTTCCTGTAAACCAGGAAACTAGATAAAAAAAAGGCGAGGAGCAGCCAACTACCTCTTTCGCAGTGGAGCAAAACTACATTCTGGCTATTCCCAAGAGAAAGCCAACTCTCACTAACACGAAGGAAATGGTGAATCAAAGACAGTGGCAATAAGGGACACCCCTCGTATTGCCTCGGATAATCCATAACCGTGACATCATACTCACACAAAATCTCTGCAAACTGGCTCCTCTTTTCACCTTCCCGAAAATTAAAAGCAAGAAATGAGGAATCAGGGAACTCTTCATGTAAATCAGTGATGATTTCTTTCAAGTATAGCTGGGATATCCCCTCAGGCAGTACATCCGATGAGAAACACGAGTCAAAAACTGCAAATGTAGAATGTCCTCTCATTAATAAGGATAAATAAAACATAAAAAATTGTAACTTATAGTCTAAAATTAAACAAAATGTAATTAATAGTATTAATGTAAAAACAAAAAATAAAAAGAAAAATAAAGATTCGAATTTGAAGCTTCAATTTACCATATACTTTATCAGAGAGTTCAAGCAAGCCATCTGGGGGACTTTTGTAAAAGAATCTACTGAATAAGGCCATACTGTCAATCATAGTCACCTCCAAATGCACATCCAATTAGTCAATACCTGAAAATGGAAAAAATAAACAAATAAAGCTCAAAGCACCCATAAGTAAATCTATATTCTACTTAATTTCATAGATAACCTATAGTATCACAGTCAACTAAGTTAGAAGATTGTAAATTCCCAAAAAACACGTCAAAAATAAAAAAGAACGAAAAAAAAAATATTGGATTAAAAAATTAGGCACTAAAAATTAATAATATCAAACTCAAAATTGCTAATGCAAAATGTTAATGACATAAAGTAAAACGGTAAAGATAACTTATGAGAACAGGCGCACACAGACGCTTGTATATATAAATACACGGATTTAACGTTTGGTGGTTGTGTTGGTGGTGGTCCGGTTGCGCCTCAGTTTTCACCTGGATTTTGAACCTTCAAGTTTCACTTTAAGGAGGAGGATTTTTCTCTCATTTTTTAAAAAATTTATTTCGGGTCAAATTTTGTAATTTGGAATGTGTCTGGTTGGCATTATTTATTTAAAAATCAGTTTTCAATTTATTTTTGGGGAAATGCTATTTACATAAAATTTAACGTAACGATGATATGTCAAAATATAAGTAAGAATTATTTAATTGATGAGATTTTGATCCAACTAAATCTCGTTAATCATCGGTTGACAACTCATTATATAAACTGTTATGTGTATGTAGCACAATCTTTTTATAATCTTGCTACATATACATTCTGATTTACTGAATTTACATTCAACACAATCTCACATCGTTTTTCACATCACATATATTTAATTCAATCATTATAAGATTTCCACATCATCAATCTATCAACCAATGTGTCAATCAAGATGTACAAATAACTTAATTCAAAATTTTATACGTAAATCTATAGATTTTTCCTATTTTCCAATATAATAATTATTGGAAAATGGTTTAGAAGATTGAAAATTTGGTTAAGTGTAAAAAAAAAAAAAAAAACTTGAAAAATGATTTTCATGCCAAATTTGACCAAATATTTGGACTTGATTGATTACCACTTCAAACAAATGTAAATAGACCAACTTGTTCTACTTGTCGAATAGATCGTCATGGTATATTTGGAATCTCAAAATCAATTCCGGATGAATGAGAATTTGCGATCCAAAGTTGGGAAGAAAATAGAGGAAACTACCGGATATTTGTCTAAGTGACTTTGTCGCTCTCTTGACGCTAGACTGTCGCTCGAGCGACAGGCTAGCGACGAAGTCACTATTTTGATCACTTGAGAGAGGCGATGGCGACGTGCTAGAAACAGTGAATGGTGCGACCTTTGACAATAGTTGTTGAATTTAAGGAGCGACACTTCATTCACAACTCATCATCCTCTATATATAGGACACATTGGACGTCCATTAGGCATCTCATACCATATTCGCATTGAACATTGCATAAAAACTCTTGCAAATCACTTTCAAATTCATTCAAAACCTTTTTCTTCTTTGTAGAGAGAAACTCCATCGAAAGTTTGCCATAACTTGTGGTTTGAAGTACTTCTATCACAAGTTGAATCTGTTGTATTTTAGGAGAAAAGTGTCATGAATCGTAAGTACCGTTATGGGGCAATTTTGTCTTAAGGAAATAGTGAAAATCACTTGCCTCAAATTCTTCTTCTTCTTCTTTATTTCTTGGTTGCCCTTTGTTTTCATTTGTAGTTTTCATATTACATTTCTAATCACATTGTTATATTGTTTAGTCATGCTCTTGCGGATTAAACTTTGCTTTTTGTTTGTTCGATACACAATAACCCTTTCACCCACGCTTATATTTAGTCCGCATTGTCAACAATAATTTTTTTTTTCCTCCAAAAATTTCTTTTTTCACTTCAAAAAACCCCATACAAATATTAATAGTGATGTCAAAGTGGGTCGATAAGTTAGGATTGTTGCGACTTGGATCAAATTGCTGTAGTTGGGGTCATGGGTTGGCCAAGTCGAATATTCTTGTTCGAGAGTTCACATGAGCCAGCCCTATGGGTAAAAAATAATAAAAATAGAAAGATGATGACAAAAGAGAGAACAATATAAGAAAATCGAGAAATAGTCAAAACTCTTGTATATTTTATTGAGAATCAAAGTCTTATATTTATAGGGTATAAATAGGATTGTAGGGATAAATTGTCATCTAACTCGTAAAAACTTCCTTACAAAAATTTGATGGAATAAATATAGCCAAAAAAGGAAAAAAGAGTACCAAAAAATTGAAGCAATAAATATTGTCTAGTTAAAGCCTTGTAAAAAAAATTCAACCTGACGAAAAGTTGAGCAAATTAGGAAAAAGAATACAACTTTTCCCATGATTTCAGTAAGTGAAAATCCATGTATTGAGTCATCCATATCTTGCATGCAATGTTTTCATTGTCATAATTCTAGTGAAATATGTTTCATATATTTTTTTTTTTTATCTTTCAAGCAACATCGTTTTCATTAAAGATATAAGTCATTCATGAGTATAGTCGACATGGTAAATCTATGAAAAGTACATCTTGTTGTTTTCTTATGGAGTCTCATATATAATTTGTAACATACTGATACAAGAGTATTATGTTGAGGGTAATGTCTTATAGGTTATTGACCATTGATAAGGTGTTTTACATGCTTATTCGTGCTATTTTAAATAATAAACAATTGTTAACTGAGCAAATTTTTTCTTAATTTAGTGTAAAATGTGATAACTCTAGGTAAAACCAGAGACCAATTTAAGATGATTATGGAGGTTTGGGACCAATATGGACACTTTTGGAAGTTTTAGGATCAAAATTGAGCATTTGGACCAAAAAAAAAAAACAAAAATTTTTTCGGGACCTAATTGCAACATTAGAAGTTGACAGTTCGATCCTGCAACTGGTCTTATTCGTTTTTTTTTCTTAATCCGTTTTAACTTCTCTTTGAGGCACAATTGTTGATAGTATATTCGAGTGGATAAATACAGGTTTAACGAGTAAAATATTGACAAAAACGTATTTGTAGTACCGATACCGTGTTTACAAGATAGATACCGTATTTGCAGGTCAGATACCTTATTTGCAAGACAGATACCGTATACACAACAGATATTGTATATGCAATAGATACCGTATATGCAATTGAGTGGATTTACAAATATCGTATATGCAATTAATAGAGATCTTGTATTAGCAACTTATCAAAAGAATAGAAGAAATAATTTTATTAACTTCAATAAAATAACAGAGCAAATAATTTAAATTGCAGTAAAATAAATTCCAAACCGAGGCATGTGCGAACACAATTTCCTTAAAATAGATTCGCCACATCACCGTTCGTGCTTAAGGTTTAATTTGAACGTCTGCTTCCCAGAATACAACTGTAAAATAGTAGAGTTTGAGCACCACATATTTGACTCCAATGAACTGATTTAATACCCGAACAATATCACCACCAAGAAAATCGAAACTAGGAAGTTCGACAGAGACTCATTACTGTAAACGATGCAGTATGTAAAACAATGACTTTTTTCCTTCATTTTCGTGTGTTTGAATTGTGGAAAAACGAATCTCATATATAGATTTTTAACTCCCAGAAATCTATCCATTAATTCATTGGTAATAACCACAAGAGTTTCAAACGTTTCTGGAGTTTCAGAAACCAAAAGTCAGTTTTAAAAAGAAAAAAAAAAAAAAAAATTCCAAAACGTAGGCCCTCCAAAGGGGCCAATTTTTGGTCAATCCAGTCCGACATCCGTATGCGCAGGTCGCGCTCGCATACGAGTTCAAGGTTCGAAGCCTATTTTGGTCCGTGATTTGCATCCCCCTATTCGCGCACGTGGAGAGAGCCTCTATGCTACACATGATCACACCCTTTTAAAGTGCAATCATATATAAAGTGGTTTTTGCTTTCCTCATTTTCCTATGTAGGACAACCATTAATTGGTTTCCTTCCAACACATAGATTTCTTTCAATTGGAACACTTTGAGCTCCAATGTCTCATTCACCCGAACATCATTTTTGGCAAGTAAATATATGATTTCGATGTTCTCACGGAGGAGAACACAAATCAACTTTCATATTCGAAAATGAACAATCGGGTCCCACTCAAATTTAGTTCCAAAGTCAGTCACATAGACCCATTTTTCCAACAAGGTGTATGCATGGGTATGGGATTTTAGTTTGATGGTTCTATTCCTACTCTTGGGAGGGGAACAGCAGCTGGAAGCGACTGCTAATAGCCCGCAGGGTGAGGAGATGTGGATGAGAAATCAACAGTGAAAAAGTAGCGTTTTGGGTACAGATCTATGTAACGGTGGTTAAGTGACAACGATAATTTTTTGGTGATGTCGGTAGTGGTTGGGTGAAATGAGTCGCATGAAGAGCAATTGTGATTAATTATTGGGTAATTGTAATAAATAAATAATATATGTGTTACAAAATGTGGAATTTGTGACTAAGCCTGTAATTGTAACCTAAATTCGTGCCTTTGTGATTCATAAATAAATTGTGAATAACTAATTTGATGATTTGTGAGTATGAAATGACCAATTAATTTGATAATTTGTGACCGATAAATAAGCCGTGACCTATAAAAATGTGTGATTTGTGACTAAATTTGTAATTGTGACCCACATTTTATATTTTTTTGAAATGTGTGATTTGTAACTAAATTTGCAATCGTGACCCAAATTTTATACTTATCCAAAGAAATGTCCATCAAAACTAGCTACTCGATAATGGAACTTATACAAAAACCATTTTAAGTCCTTCCAGGCTTCAGCTGATCCTACTGAGTTTACCATTGTGAGTTATGTATATAATTAGTCATTTTACTTTATATGCAAATGATAGTTGGAAAATACGCAGTTCGTTCAACGAGCTTCCTAATTTTTCATTTATTGATTAGAAGGATAGCCATATTATTTCTGTATTTAACTTGAAAAAGAGAAGTATGTTCATCCTGTCTTTAAAATTTCATATGATAATGCTCATTGGTTGCTGTTTTTTAAGTTGATTTGCCAGTTAAAATTTGAGGTAGATGTAATTCATGCATACGCATATTTATTCGTTCATATTCATAAATACAGGAATGAGCAGATATTGGTAGCTTGGTATATATTTCCAGAGCACTTTCAAAAGCACTGATGCCTTGAACAAGTAGGATTTTTCACATCTTTCTCGTTATCACTTTCTTATTCATCAATTGTTAGGTGCTACTATTTAGACTTGTGTCTTATTCCTAATAGAACCTAGATGGGAAGTCCTTAGAAAAGAAAAAGAAGGGAGTCCCAAACTTTTCCTTTGCTTCTTTGTAAAAAGGATAGTTCTTCAAATACATGCAAACATAAGCCCTGCATAGTAGTTCACTTTATACTGTGCTCACAATCTCACCCATAACTGCATTTTTCATAAGATAAAGTGAGATGATTGAAGGTGTTGGCCTCAAAACCAACTGATGTCGGACTCACTCGTGCGTGTGCAAGCTAATTTCAACACATAATAATTGATCAACGATCGAGATTGCTTCTATATTAGATGTGGGTGAAGCTCAACGACACGAGACGTTTCCGTTTGGATTTCGGCTAAATAAACAGGATATGATTGTGCAATAATAACCAATCGCTATGAAATCAAAGTAAAAAATTGTAAATCAACGCGCATAAGAAGAAAATAAGTTGCTTTTTAGTATTAGGAGTTGCATCATCAATCAATGGTTACAGGATGTGGTATTTATAGTGTTACAAATGTGATGGTGACCCTTGGATGAAATTATACGTGGCCTCATCTCCTCGGCTGAAACATCTAATCCTAGCCATCATTTTGACATTCATAACTTACAACGCATTTAATGCTCTTACATCATATTGACAAGACAAGACACAAATATACTTTTACAAATATCACATCAATCATTCCATAATAAATTCAAGACCTTTGCACGGGTAGAGCCTCGGACTTGATCCGCTTCGGGATGCCAACATCGGAATGAGTAAAGGGCCTCGGAATTTGCCTAGGGCCTCGTCTTCTATGTCCAATGCTTCGGCAGGAGTGGGTCCACAGTTACAATGGGTCGGCCATGTGACAATGCCAGTGGGTAATAACAGAAGGTTCAAACATTTTAATCAGCACATAAAAATGTACCATCTCTTTTACCTTTTGTTTTGAGAGTGTATCTTGGATGCCTAGATATCTCAATAGTAGAATCGAACATCTGAACAACGCCCTCAAGATTAAAAGCCCAAGTTTGATCTTCTCCTGGTTGTTTAAGGTCGCTTCCAATCCACTCTGATAATGACTTAGAAAACCCAAGCTTCAGCATGTGATCCACCAGCCATTTGAAGCAAGAAAGCAGACTTGTTACATTACCAAATGAGTAAACTCAAAACATTCTACACTAAATGATAAAATTTCTTAGATGAAAAATAATGAGAAAGAAATGGAAAATGCTGGGGAAGAATACATAAAACACTTGATATAAAATAGGAGAAAATGTAAAGTTCTATGGAGGTCAAAAAAGAATATGATATAGGAGCAAAAAGTTACAATAAGATGTGTGCCAAAACTGAAATTAAGCAGATATGGTAGTAAAAGTGAATAAAAAAAAAAGGATGCATAATTTTAAAAAATAAATTAATAAATTAATAATAATAATAATAAGAGCACCCTATTGGTCATGAATTGATACTGTTACTAAATGAGGTTTTTAGTTCTAAAATCTAGAGAAACATTACAACAAATCATTGAAGAACACAAATCAAAAACACTAAAAATGACAAAAGGATAAAAGTAAGCAATGGTTCAATTTCAAAACGAAAAGATAATTCTTATGCATTATAACTATATGCTCTTACATTCAAAACAATAATTCAATGGTTCCATTTCAGTCCATGCTTCAGGGAACATGGATGAGCCCTTTGTGAACCTCGGTATATCTGAGAAGCAGCCATTACATGTTGTGATCGTAAGGACCGAAAAAGACAAAAATTTTGGTTGCGTCTGGCATACTTATATACAGTAAACACAAATTATCCAGCTGATATTTTTCACACCATCATTATCATAGGATTAGAATTAAGTGACTATTTAATTATGTTACTTTTCTTAATGAAACTTTATTTAGTGTGTTAGGTTTTAGATGTTTTGTAATTGGCAATTCTGTAAACAAAAGACTGAGTTGTTCTATATTTAAAAAGTCAAGGAGTAATGTGCAAATAGTTGAAAATATGGTTATTAGGTGTAGGGTTCAAGAATAAGAAAATGAGGAAAAACGGCTCGGATTTTCGATAGACTATTGCAAAAGTTTGGCTCGAGCTATAAAAACAGAAATATCGTCGCTGAACTGTCGCCCCTTCTTCGCTTGAGCTCGCTTGACTGTCGCTGAGCCTTTGCTTGAGCAACACTATTGTCCGAAAAAATTTTATTTCGCAATTTAAAGGTTTTTTTATCGGCCCATTACTTTTCTAATCTACCTATAAATATCAAAACACATCTGAACGTAAAAGTTAAGGTTAAACATTGAGAGAGCTTCATCAAAGAGAGATTCATTCTATTTTATCATTCAACTTCGTCTACTTTAATTGTTTTGGTGAGAAAAATATTGTTCCGATAATTCAAATACAAAACTGCCTTTCCTTCACATCTGATCAGGGTTCTGAAGATAGAGAGAAGTTAACTGGAGTTTCAGTCTGTGAAGAATAACTTGTTTTTCATTGATTCACGGGAGATAGACAATTCCACAAGGCTAGGAGTGCTGCAAGGTAGCAGATTCCACAGAGAGCTTTGGCAACAACAACTAAGGATTGGTACAGGGGAGCACAAGATCCAAGGAGAGCTGTAAGGAGTGTAGTCAGGAAATCAGATAGTACGGGTCGTCTAGTCTGATAGACTGTAAGTTGTTCAAATCATTTATAGTGGACTGACTAGCAAAGTACTTGAAGTTTTTCCCAATTTGGTTTATCTGTGATCATTCTTGATGTTGATTTACTGCTTTTACTTTGTTTATTGATTTATCATATAAACTGCGGTATTCAAACTTATGACTAAAATGACTTGCATGATTAATAATCTAGAAAAGAATTAAAAAGTGACTTGTTGCTATTTAATTCGTTAGTAATTTTAAATTCCACATTATACACCTATTCGCCCCCTCTAGGTGTTGTTAGGGTCGAACTACGCGTTTTTCAATTGGTATCAGAGCATTAAATCAATTACTGACCCTTTTTATATATTCTAGATGAGTCAGTCCTTATCTTATGCTTACTGAAAAGTTCGAATGAAAGCTTTCCTTAAAGCGTTGGATGAACACATTTGGATTAGTGTTCAAAATCGGTGGGCTCCGCCTGCAACAACTGTTGCTGGTGTAGTTACACCTGCGATATCTCAATGTAGACCGAAATAAATTTGGATGAGTGTAATTGGAATAGTAAGGGCCTTCATGCCCTGTTCACGGTTGTGTTTGCTGAGAAGTTTAGGCGAGTGTCGATGTGTGAAACTGCCAAAGAAGTTTGGGATATATTAGAAATCACACGAGGGTACCAAAACTGTTAAAACTCTAAACTGAAGATGTTGACTACTAAGTTTGAAGAAATTAGAATGAAGGACGATGAATCATTCGATGAATTCTATGCGAAGATAAATGATAAAGTTAACTTTAGGTGAAAAGATCCCTGAGTCTAAAATTGTTAGAAAAGTCCTAAGATCAATGCCCGAGAGGTTTAGACCTAAGGTCACTGCGATAGAAGAGAGTAAGGACTTGGATTCTATTAAGATTGAAGAACTAAGGATCACTTCAAACGTATGAACTCACTATTCTTCAACCTAAAAAAGTTAAATTTATCGCAATGTACACCATTAGAGAAGGGGAGAGCGAGTCCACTGATACTGAGACTTTAAGGGACGACGAGATAGCTTATTTTTTTTAAAAAATTTCAAAAGGTGATGAGAAATAGGAGAAAGCCCCAGGAGCTAAATAGTGAGGTCCCTAATAAACTCTCGAGAGATAGACGTGAGAAAAACACCTATAGGAATTCTATTAAGAAATCTCAATCTGTTCAATACCACGAATGCAAATGATATGGTCATATTAGGAGTGAATGTCCTAATCTGAAGAGGAGTTCGGGTAAAGAACGACGTAAGACTTTAGCTGTGACCATGAATGATAAGGAGTCAAATTCTAGTTCTCAGAATGAGATATCTGGCGGTGAGGATGAACAAAAATTTATGACCTTCACCTCGATTGCTACAATCGAATCTGACCGTGAGATTGAGAAGGTTGAAAGGGAGGATGAGAGTGAACAGTCTGAAGAAGAGTATGGTGATGAGACCGACATTCACGAGTCTTATCCAGAATTTTTTGAGGAGAGTCTTAAAATTAAGAAGGTCAACAAAGTCGTCTTATAAAAGGTGAACGAGCTTAAACTTGAACGTGAAAAATTGTTAAGAGACCTTCAGGACTCGACTAGAAAATTGAGTGAGTTGAAGCTGGTAAATGAAAACATGGAAATTAAAGTTAAATCATTAACTACTGATCTTGATAAATCTAATGCTCAACTTCAATTGTTTATCACTGGCTCGCAGAAGCTGGACAATCTGCTTAGGATGAACTAGCTTGTTGGAAATAGGCATGGTCTGGGTTTTGTCGATAACCATGATGCTACTTCTAGTACATCAAGGACCACGTTCGTTCTCGCCACTAACAAAACTCGTGAGATTGCTTATCCTAAAACCAAAGGTAACCATGCCATAGGATCGAGACCTACCATACAGCATAGGGTCAGTCGTCCTACTGTTCAACATCAACCATCGAGCAGGTTTGAACCTATGTTCATTCCCACTTGCCACCATTGTGGTGCACTGGGACACACTAGACCGATGTGTCGTAATCGTGTGACAAGAAGTAAGAATTACGATCTCACTAGCAAGGTTACCATTCTTGCCAATCAAGTTAGCCACTTAACTGAGATGATGACTCGGTTAACTCGATTAACTTCTACTTCTAAGAGAGTCTGGGTTAAGAGGAGCGACCTGGAAGATCGTGAAAATGGTCATGCTGTTCACGTTACAGCCACCATTGTGGTGCACTGGGACACACTAGACCGATGTGTCGTAATCGTGTGACAAGAAGTAAGAATTACGATCTCACTAGCAAGGTTACCATTCTTGCCAATCAAGTTAGCCACTTAACTGAGATGATGACTCGGTTAACTCGATTAACTTCTACTTCTAAGAAAGTCTGGGTTAAGAGGAGCGACCTGGAAGATCGTGAAAATGGTCATGCTCTTCACGTTAAGGGCATTCAAATTTCATCATGACTTGGCATTTAGGTGCATGCATGTGCAGTTCATTGTGTCCATTCATCCCTGCATGCATCCCTTTTATTTTTTATGTTTTGTTTTCTTGCGTGTCTCTATTTCTATGCATTTATTTATTTTGATTATAATTTTTTTTTAAATGTGGTGATACAATTGTTTTTTTTTTCGGGAAAAATAAAAAAACTACAAATTTTTTTTTTCGGGGCTAAAGACACATTGTGGTGATTTTAAAGATGATATGTGTGACCAAGTAATCATTTATCTGTTTTACACTGTTATTTTCATTGCTTGGTTCAGTTTAATGTGGAGTATTGCATATATGTGTCGTCATGTAATCTTTTGCATTGCACACACTATGATTTAGTGAGTGAGTTCGCGTGTGTGAGATTTGAAATGGCTGTCACGTGTTAGTAGGATGACTTTGAATGTGAATTGACCTATATTTAGATGACCTTATCGTTTCAAAAAAATAAATAAATAAAATAAAAAATGTGTATACCTATTTGGTTCATCTTATACTTTTGTTCGAAACCTATTTGACTTGAGTAATTAAGTATGAAGGGTTTTTTCTTAACATGGTACCTATGGTCATCTGACTTGGGTTAACCAGCCTAAAACTCGTTACATGGGTCAATTTAGTCTCTTAATGTATAAGAGTCTGCACATAAGATGTTGTTTACTAGAAAAACATTGAAAAAAAATTAGATACTCAAATTCAAGGGGAGAAAATAAAATTATAAAGTAATTGAGCTCGTTTTTCAGGTCCTACAATTCATTCGGGTTTGACTTTCATTAGTAGGGATTATTCGTACTTAACAGTGATGTTTGTATGTCTTTTCTCACAAATTTAAGGTTTGTAGTCATCTTCACGAGTAAATAGTGGCACTTTACGCGCATGAGTTATTTATACACTTTACTCTATCTTGAACTTAATTGAGTACATGGGAGTCTTTATTGATAATGCTAGACTTGTGCTTGTATGCATGATTTTAATTATCGAGGTGTCGGGAGCTTGATCTGCCTATTTTACATATTGTTAAAAAATGTTATTATTCTTAATTTTCAAAATTTTGGTGTTATTTCTGTCAATTGAGTTTTCGACCGCTTATCGCTGGGGCTTGCTCGAGCTACAGCAGCAGAAACTGTCTCGCTCACTTGTCGCTCGACCCTCGCTCGAATGACAACTCATGTTTTTGAATATTAACGTTATTTTCAAAGGGTTTTCACATTTTTTTCCCATTTCCTCATTTGATTCCTCCAAATTCTTCACCACCCACGCCAAATTGGTGTATTACCCACTCCATACACACTTAGAATCACTTGTTTGAGCTGCTTATTCATCAAATCAACGAGTTTCAAAGGTAAAATTCGAAATTCTTGGGTTCTTCCCATTTTTTCAATTCTTTTGGAATTTCTCGATGTTTCAACATTTCTTATTTGATATTGGTGGTTGCATTGCATTTGTTGATCATTGTCATAACTTCTTATCCATTTGTGCATGATTTTGCAACAAAAATTTGGATTGAGGACTATTGCGGCATTTTTTTTATTGTTCATTTTGTTTGAATTTGGTTTGGGAAGTGGAAGTATTGATTGTGAATTAAGGAGATTGTGATGGATGGTTTGGGAATGTTTGGAATGAGTGTTGATTGTGGAGTTTGAGTTCAGTGCATTTGTATCCACGTTGGATTACATTGGGTTTACTTGTGGTGGTATGTCGTTTTTTGGGTTCGAGGTGTGCATTTTTGTGTGTTTTTTGTTGGCATGTACATTAGGTGTTGGTGTGTGCATTGCGGTAGGTGGTGGCACCGCATGTTGACGTCACGTCACTATGTCATGTCATCACGTCCCTGCGTCTTGACATCAAGACACGCATCATGTCTTCACGTCAACTACGTCTAGGCATCACTGCATGTCGTATTGTATTCATAATAAGGCACGTTGCTTGATTACCTTATTTGCCTCGATTTGCATGCATTCATGCATCTCATGCATATCATAAATTAGTATTTCTTTAATCGAGGTTTTAATGATTTGGTTCAATTCATTTCAGATGCTACCTAAGAGAGCTCGTACCGTTGCTCCGACTCCTGGTACCTCCAACTCCTACAGTAGGACTAGGTTTATCTCTGCTGTTGCCCATGGCATTTTTGGGTTGCAGTTTTCCTTGCGTCCCGTTCTTTTTTAGCGAGGTCTTTATGTCCCCGACCTCGCCACTATTTTCACTTCTCAGGGTTGGGAGCCTCTATTAGTTGAGTTAGTACCCCTGCTGAGTTTATTAGTTTTGGAGTTCTACGCTAACATCCATGATATTAGTGGTTCATCTTTAAGGGTTTTTTTTTTCGGGGTAGGACAATTAAGATTACTCCGGACATTATTTCAAGTCTTATTCATATTCTCCAGGTTGTCCACCCCTATTTCCCTACTTGACTCCTAATACTCTTCCGGCCGACTCTTTAGTCCGTTCGACAGTATTTAACACGTCGTTGGAGGGAGGTCCAGGTGTGATTCGCACTGGGTCTCTTCCGACCAATCGCCAGATTTTGTTGTGCATTGTGTACAAAATCTATGGCCTATCTCCCACACTTCTTCATTACCGATGGAAAATGCTCGTTTTCTTTATGCTCTTCTGCATGGCAATTCCATTTATTTGCCTTCCTTCATATGCCAGCAGATTTTAAAGGTCTTTCGTATCACGGGGATGAGGATGGAGCTTCCTTATGTTTGCCTAATCTATAGGTTAGTGACAGCCCTAGGGGTTAGTTTCCCTGAGGGGGTACCGAGGAGAGTATATAAGCCAATTGACCATACTACCATTGCCCAGAGTCGGTTACATGCTTCCTCTGAGTCAGCACAGCCCATTGACCCGACTGTACCAGCTGATCCTATTGATGACCTCATTTTTTGACCCCTCGGATTTCCCTTCATTTTCTACTGCTCCTCCACCCTCTGACATCCCGTTGACTTCGGCCCCTCCTCCTTCTGAGTCAGTTCCTCTTCCTATCGAGTCTGTACCTTCTACTTCTGCACCCATTGACCCTTCGATTTCTCTCTTACGACAGATGACCGTGCTGATCAAGCAACAGGCTCGGATGATGGCAGAGATCACACAGTTGCGTGCTACAGTTGATTGATACACTGTCGAGTTCACTACACTTCGGGGTGCTGTTGGCTATATTCAGCGTGGACTCCGACGGATTCGCCATCACTAGGATAACGATGCTACATCCAAGGAGAGGACAAATTCAGACGATGATGTCCGTGCGTCATAGTTTTTAGGCTTACCCCCTGTCATTTTGTGACAAAAGGGGGGGAGTAGATATTTTTTATGTATGTATTTTTTATATATAAAAAATTTTATTTGACTCAAGGGTATTTTGATTTGATTATTTCAGTTATGTTAAATTAAGTTTAATGTTTTAGTAGTATCAATGTGTCTTCGTGGTATGTTTGGGTTGCATTGTTACTATGTCTTGATTTAATATGCATATTAAAACTGAACAAGTCTAATTGATCATTAATTGCCTAAATTATATGAACTATTTTATTATACTATTTTTCACACATTTTACACTGGGTGTTAAGTTATTGGTTTCAGGAAACAGGTGCTGATTAAGATGCATAATTGTTCAAGTCAGTCATTTTGTCACAGGTTTTGAGTCTGTACTTTATTTTTGATTACTATCTTGACTTAGTTAGTAGTTNTATTGGTTTCAGGAAACAGGTGCTGATTAAGATGCATAATTGTTCAAGTCAGTCATTTTGTCACAGGTTTTGAGTCTGTACTTTATTTTTGATTACTATCTTGACTTAGTTAGTAGTTTTGTCATAGAATGCCAAATGGAGAGTTTATTAGGTTTTAGATGTTTTGTAATTGGTAATATCTGTAAACAAAATGAATGAGTTGTACTATGTTTAAAAAGTCAAGGAGTAATGTACAAATAGTTGAAAATAGGGTTATTAAGTCTAGGGTTCGAGAATGGAAAAAGAGGAAAAACGACACAGATTTTCCCCAGACTGTCGCCAAGGTTTGGCTCGAGCTACAAAAATAGAAACATCGTCGCTGGACTGTCGCCTCTCCTTCGCTCGAGCTCGTTCGACTGTCGCTGAGCCCTCACTCGAGCGACAGTGTTATCCAAAAAATTTTTATTTCACGATTTAAATGCTTTTTTACAGGTCCATTACTTTTATAATCTACCTATAAATACCAAAACACAACTGAACATAAAAGTTAAGGTTAAACATTGAGAGAGCTTCATCAGAGAGAAATTCATTCAATTTTATCCTTCAACATTTGTCTATTTTGATTGTTTTGGTGAGAAAAATTCCGATAATTCAAATACTAAACTGCATCTCCTTTACATCTGATCAGAGTTATGAAGATCGAGGAAAGTTGACTGGAGTTTTATTCTGTGAAGAATAATGTGTTCTTCGTTGATCCACATGAGATAGACGATTCCACAAGGCTATGAGTGCTGCACGGTAGCAAATTCCACGGAGAGTTTTGGCAACGGCAGCTAAGGATTGGTGCAGGGGAGCACAGGATCCAGGGAGAGCTGTAAGGAGTGCAGTCGGGAGATCAGATAGTACGGGTCGTCTAGTCTGATAGACTGTAAGTTGTTCAAATCATTTATAGTGGATTAACTGGCAAAGTGCACGGAATTTTTCCCAGTTGGGTTTATCCGTGATCACCCTGGTGTTGATTTACTGCTTTTACTTTGTTTATTGATTACTCATATAAATTGCAATATTCAAACTTAGGACTAAAATGACTTACATGTTTAATCAGTTTATTGATTTATCATATAAATTGTGGCATTCAAACTTAGGACTAAAATTTCTTTATATAATCATCTATAAAAAAATTAAAAAGTGATTTGTCCCTATTTAATTCGTTAGTAATTTTAAATTCCGCATTATACACATATTCACTCCCCTGTAGGTGTTGTTAGGGTCGAACTACGCGTTTTTCATAGTGCATCACATATCTCAAACCTTAGCATGTTGTGCGCTGGATAGGTTAACCCCAAAATGGCAAACAAATCATCTCGGCTCTTACAATAAGTCATCTCGACCATTTTTTCATTGTTGATGTCGACTTAATGTTGAATGACCGTTTGATTCATATTTTTTCAATTGTGATTGATGAATGCTATGTTTCACTTCTACGAAATTATGTGCGATGAAGTTGCGTAAAGATGTTGCATTTTCCTAGCACTTTGTTTTTCAGGGATGGGGATTATAAGTGTGAGGACATTGTGATTGAACTATCTCCATTTCTCATTTATATGACGCATCGTTAGTGGTGGTGGGGTGGTGGTCACAAACAGTTGTGTTGCAGATTGTTTTGGTGGCGATGGGGGTGACAAAGATAGTCAAGTGGGACGAAGAGTGTTTGTCACCAAAATAAATTGTTTAATTTGTAGCCAATAAATAATATATGACCTAAAAAATGTGACTGTAACTAATTAATTTGATAATTT
>CAIGRP010030836.1:0-14090 GCA_903798385.1 Fraxinus cuspidata
GGGGGCTTGCTTGAGTGATAATATATGATTATAGTAGTTTTTCATATAATGAAAGTTTCAATAGTTCATAAATTTTCGTCTTATATTTATATTTTTATAGTTCGCTATTTTCCTTAAACAATAAAATCGCGTAGGTTATAGAAGGGAAATTTTCTTGGTTCCCATTATATAGATAACTTTAATTGATTTTCCATTTTAATGTAGGATTAATTGCAAATCAAATGATTCATGATCACATATGAATAGCAATACTCTAAAACTTTTCGTGTTGTTATTTATGAATTTATGTAAAATTTCATGTGACGACAAGGAAAAAGATCAAGAGCGACCAAGTTTTGTAAAAAATATGATTGATTTCCCACCGATTTATGAACGGTTACTACTTGGAACCTCCCGAATAACTCACTCAAAGCACTCCAAAAATCTCCAGTAAGAAGATAAAATGATTAAAGATGACATTTCAATTGATGTATAATTGGTAAGCAAGGCTTATGAATAGTAATACTCAAACTTTTCATGTTTTAACTTATGAAATATCTCATTTGATTTGTAATGACAAGAAAAAAGATCAAAAGCGGTCAACTTTCGCAAAAAATATGATCGACTTCCCACTTCATTTATGAATAGTTACCATTTAGAACCTCCCGAGTAACTCAAGTGGCCCCAAATAGTGAAGCAAGAAGTATCGTTTTTACGATCGATGATTGTCGACGATCAATGGTTAACGTCCGTCCGGGTTGAACTTTTGTGCTGGGTCCGCCACTGTATGTAGTGTCCCTGTAATTATGGGGCACTATATAATCGCAATACCTTTACATCTATATTAAATTGAACTACCCGATTGTAATGCTCGATAGAAGAAATTGTAAAAATCTAGTCGAAATCGGACTAGCCGAATTAAATTTGAAACGGGCAGTGTCATGATAATATGCATCCAACTCTTTTAACTATTTAACAAGCAGTTGAACCAGTGACTTAACCATAAAGAAATCTAAACGTATAATCTATGATATTGCGGATTGTTTGTATTTAAACGTTTTTGATAAGGGCTAAATATGAATCATCACATTTTTTAATACCTCAATTCCAGTTAATTACATGGAATGTTTATGACCTTGTCAAATTTATGTTTCAAAATTTTTAATCGCATTCTTACTCTTAAATTCATACAAATTTTTCTTGATTATGATTTCTTTTTTAAAAAAATCCTTCAAATAGAGTAAATAGACCAATTTGACCTCATTTTAAAGCATGTTAACAATATTTTTAGACGAAAATCATAATTAACGATAATATTTTTCTGATTAATAAAATGTTAAAAACAAGAATGTGATGAAGAAAAATGTTGAGAATATAAGCGAATTATGTTCAGTGTACATTCCATGGCGTATGTCTTTTTTGACATTGTGTGGGAATTCAAAAAATGTTGAGCGAGAATGTGTGTTTTTTTTAAAAACTATCTAATCATGTGTCGATATATGACACAATGTAAAAAATGATGTAAAACAAGATATACGTGTAACATGATTAGAATATAAGCTCCTATTTGGCAACAATTATTTTCAAGCTTTTTTTTTTGTATATACTCATTTTCAATTACGCATTAAAAAAAATCCATATTTTTTAACCACATGTTCTTCTAAAAATCACTATTCATAATTCTACTTCTCCAAATAATGATTGTCAAACATGGACTTAGTGAGATAATGTATAAATGTTAATTACTTCAATATAATTAAAATGTGGTGCATTATAAAAGTATGTGATATGAATATAATCACCTTTGATATGTTATCATCACATTCTAGGGGGGACTTTAAGCCCCTATCTGGCAGGGAATAAAATTTAATTTTTAATTTAAATAAAAATCAACAATTAATTATAGAATAATTTTACTTGTATATTAAGAGTTACAAAAAGTTTTTTAGACAGATGAAATGTCAAAATAAAGGAAGTTTTTTTTTAAAAAAATAAATTATTTGAAGAAATTTTAATCCAATCGCATATCAACACATCACGTGTATGCACATCAATCAATATAAATTGTGATATATATGGAGTACAATTATTAATTTTAACCACATATTTTATGCTATTTACAATTTTTCAATAAAATATTTTATCCGCTTTTATTAGAATTTATTAAAAGTTTGATTATTACAGTTCTACCTTAATTAACATATAAGTAATCTTTTGAAGGTTAACATAACACCTTCTCTCTCGTAATTGGCACCAGCTCAAAAGCCCATATACTTCAACGCCGCCTTATTCTTGTTCTCAATCTCATCTTTTCATCTACTCCATATATATTTTATATGCACGGAGATAGATAATAGTACGAAAAGAAAAGAAGAAAATCGCAAAGAAATCTCAGAAAAAATTGAAAAGAAAAACTTGAGAAAAAGGAATATAAAAAGGGTGAAAGAATCCGTCACCGCACACCACAGCATCTCCTTCGGATTTTTATATTTCCACAGAATTTTAGGGTTTTTCTGTTTGTATTTATATCGATATTTAATTTTTCTCTTAAGGAATTACTCTCGATTCATCTGAGGTTTCGTACGACTGGATTAAACATTTCGATTGATTCGTCTGTAAAGGTTTTGTGATTGTGTTTTCTTAAAGCTGAATCCATAAAGATTCGGTTTTTTAACTTTTGGGAATTAGGGGTTTTTGTAAATTTTTGTTTTCAGAGCGATATGGTAAGAATTTGGGGATCGAGGGATGTTCTGATCGCCGATTAGTCGGCGAGTTGATTAATCTGTCCTGAAAGTTATTGTATGGAAACTCGGAGTCGGAAGCGGGCGGAGGCAAACACCTCAGCAGTGCCTTCTTCTTCCTCTGGTCCGACCACCCGTGCCTCCAAGCGTGCTCGTCTTTCTGCCTCTAACGCTGCCACTGCCTCTTTCTCCGCGACCTCATTGATATCCACTCGTTCTCGTGCTTTGACTCGATCAAAAGACTCGGTAGTTTCATCTACTCTAATGGACCAAACCCCGGAAGCCTCCGCTGTCTCTGCTTCAACAACCCGTGGTCGTCGTGGCAAAAACCCTAGTAACCAAAACTCTGATAACAAAGATAACACTAATTTGAATAAAGGCAAGGAGAAAGAGCACGACATCAGGGTTAGGGACAGAGATAGAGAAACCGAAAGGAGCTCAGGGCTGAACATTGATTCCCATGGTGGTGGTGATGATGATGATATCGACAGCGAGGGAGGAGTTGGGATTTTGCACCAGAATTTGACTTCAGCAAGCAGTGCCCTTCAGGGGCTCTTGAGGAAACTGGGCGCCGGATTAGATGATCTGCTCCCTAGCTCTGCAATGGGGTCTGCCTCGTCCTCCCATCAGAGTGGAAGGCTGAAGAAGATTTTGTCAGGTTTGAGGGCAGATGGTGAGGAAGGGAAGCAAGTGGAAGCTTTAACACAGCTATGTGACATGCTTTCCATAGGGACTGAGGACTCACTGAGTTCTTTCTCGGTGGATTCTTTTGCTCCGGTGCTTGTTGAGTTGCTTAATCATGAAAGTAATCCTGATATAATGCTTCTCGCAGCTAGGGCACTGACTCATTTGGTTGATGTGCTACCCTCCTCATGTGCTACCGTGGTGCATTATGGTGCAGTCACTTGCTTTGTTGCTCGACTGCTTACTATTGAGTACATGGACTTGGCTGAACAGGTGAAAAATTTAATCATTGTTGGTACTTTGTAGAATTATGAGCTCTGAGTTGTTTTGGATTTAGTTGACAATTATCAGGATCAAATTCTCCGCCGTGTATGGTTGTGATTATTATTTTTATTGCTAACCACATTCTCGCTTTTAGCTAATGGATTTTTTTGGTGATTTAAATGTTGTTTCTTAACATTGACACTTGACTGTGTTGGAACAGTCACTGCAAGCTCTGAAAAAGATATCTCAGGAGCACCCAACTGCTTGCTTGCGAGCGGGAGCGCTTATGGCGGTGCTTTCATATCTTGACTTCTTCTCTACTGGAGTTCAGGTGAGTTATTGGGAAAATTCCAGTAGTTATGTTGATAGGGGTAATGTTCTTAGTGTCACTGTATTTTCCACCATTAAACTGTAACAAGTTTCTTCAGTAAGTCAAATGAATGACTCTCTCTAAATATTCTGCTAGAGGGTGGCATTATCGACTGCTGCAAATATGTGCAAAAAATTACCTTCTGATGCATCTGACTTCGTGATGGAAGCTGTTCCGTTGTTGACTAATCTTCTTCAGTATCATGACGCAAAGGTGAGATAATTTTTCTACAGCTTTAAATGATGAGGAAACTATTAAGATCTATCAATGGCTCCTTTTTTCTCTTTCTTCTCTGCGTTACCAGCTCGTGCTTGGTTTTATTTATAGGTTTTAGAACATGCATCTATTTGCTTGACCCGGATTGCTGAGGCATTTGCGTCATCACCAGAGAAGCTTGATGAACTCTGCAATAATGGACTTGTTACCCAAGCTACAACCTTAATTTCAACTAGCAATTCTGGAGGCGGTCAAGCTTCACTCAGCATTTCTACGTACACAGTGAGTTCAAAGATCAGTTCTCATTTACTGCCTTTTATGGTAAGAGGCTGCTTTATGACCTATTAAGCATGCAGGGCTTAATTCGGCTTCTATGCACTTGTGCAAGTGGTTCTCCTTTAGGGGCAAAGTCTCTACTACTACTTGGGATCAGTGGCATTCTTAAAGATATCCTATCAGGGTCTGGCCTTGTTTCCAGCATGTCCGTTTCGCCTGCCTTAAGTAGACCACCAGAGCAGGTATGTGCTATATATTTTCGCTCTCTTTTCACAATGGCCTAACATTAATAGGGTGATCTTCATCAAAATAATCTTCTACTTATTGAAGAATTCTCAAATAAAGTGACGTCTCTGTGGTCAGTTTGAGCCCTTTCTTGATCTCTATATAAAACTAATGTGTTTCCCCATATCATCAGATTTTTGAGATTGTGAATCTGGCAAATGAGCTTCTTCCCCCGCTGCCTCAAGGAATAGTATCTCTTCCAGTCAGCAGAAATCTGTTTGTTAAAGGTTCTTTTTCTAAAAAGGGTTCTGCAGGCAATTCCACCAAACAGGAAGATTTGAACGGAAACATGCTAGAGTTTTCAGCTCGTGAGAAATTGTTGAATGATCATCCTGAACTGCTACAGCAGTTTGGAATGGATCTCCTTCCTGTTCTTGTCCAGGTTGGTTTTTAGCAGGAATTAGTTTTCCGCATTTTACAGCCCTGTGTTCTATTAACATTTTGCCATATTTTTGCCATGCAGATATATGGTTCCAGTGTAAATGGTCCTGTTCGTCACAAGTGTCTTTCAGTTATCGGAAAACTTATGTACTTCAGTACTGCTGAAATGATTCAATCTCTGATAAGTTCCACAAACATATCCAGGTATACGTTTCCTCCAGGCTTGTATTTGCAGTATATTTCTCTTTAGTGGTTAGCAAGAGAGAGATCCTTATCTTTAGTTTGTTTTATTTAGTTTTTTAGCTGGGGTCCTAGCTTGGAAAGATCCTCAAGTGCTAGTACCTGCTCTCCAAATAGCAGAAATCTTAATGGAAAAGCTTCCTGGTACTTTCTCAAAGATTTTTATAAGGGAAGGTGTTGTCCATGCTGTGGATTCTTTAATAATAGCTGGATCTGCAAGTAATGCTTCTTTGCAGCCATCATCGAGTGAAAATGATAATGATTCTATTACTGGATCATCACGTTCTAGGCGCTATAGACGACGTGGTGGCAATTCGAGTTCAGATGTAAATCCTGCTGAAGACGGTAAAAGTTCTGCCCCAAGTATCGGTTTACCTCCAAATACAATTGAAATTCCAACTGTCAATTCTACTCTTCGGGCAACAGTCAGTGCATGTGCAAAAGCTTTCAAAGATAAATACTTTTTATCTGATCTGGAGGCCAGTGAAACTGGGGTTACAGATGATCTCCTACGCCTAAAGAATCTTTCTGCAAAGTTGAATGCTGGTATTGATGATAAAAAAACTAAATCAAAGGGGAAATCGAAAGCTTCTGATTCTCAGCTTTCTGATTTTTCTCCTCTTAAGGAGGAATACTTGGTTGAGGTGATAGCTGAGATACTGCGAGAGCTTAGCAGAGGGGATGGTGTTTCGACTTTTGAGTTTATCTGTAGTGGAGCCATTGCCTCGTTGCTTAACTACAGTACTTGTGGATATTTCTCTAAAGACAGTTCTTCTGAAGCTAATTTGCCTAAGCTTCGACAGCATGCCATCAGAAGGTGCAAATCTTTTGTTGCTGTTGCCCTTCCTTCAGGTGTTGATGAAAAGAATGGAGCTCCCATGAGTGTTTTGGTTCAAAAACTTCAAGATGCTCTATCCTCGTTAGAGCGTTTCCCTGTTGTGCTGAGCCATACATCTCGGTCATTTAGTGGGAATGCACATCTTTCTTCTGGTCTAAGTGCACTTTCCCAACCATTCAAGCTGCGCCTCTGCAGAGTACAAGGAGAAAAATCTCTCCGTGACTACTCTTCGAATGTTGTGCTGATTGATCCATTAGCAAGTTTAGCTGCCGTTGAAGACTTCCTTTGGTCCCGAGTTCAACGATGTGAGTCTGGTCAAAAGCTCTCTTCAGCTGGGAATCCCGAGTCTGGGACCACTCCAGCTGCAGCTGGTGCATCGTCACCATCTACATTCATTCCTGCTACTGGACGTAATTCAACTAGATCTAGATCATCAGTTCTTTTAAATAGCACTGCCAAGAAAGAGTCATCCCAAGAAAAAAATACAAGCTCGTCAAAATCAAAGGGAAAAGCTGTTTTGAAGCCAACCCAAGAAGAGGGAAGAGGACCTCAGACAAGAAATGCTGCTCGCAGAAGAGCAGCTCTGGATAAAGATGCGCAGATGAAGCCTGTAGATGCAGACTCTAGTTCTGAGGTATGCACTGAGCATCTTATTGAAGAAAAATGGTGTAATAAAACATAAAATTCCATATATGGTAATTAACTACATATTTTTTTATTAGTTTTGGTCCAATTGATGATGACTATCTTTGCTTCTTGATGAAGCAGCTGAAAGCATTTTGCCTTTTTATGACCACTGATGCAAATAAAAGTCCTGGAAGACATGAGTGCATATGTTTGTACTTTAGCACTTAGGAATCTAAATGGGCTTTCTGAAATTAGGATACTTGTTTTACCATGTCTTGGTTATTTCTTACTCTAGCAATGAGGCTATTTTTTACCCTTCTAGCTATCGATAAGGTTCCCACCCTTCAACATTCCCCTCTAACTGAAAACTAAAATAAACCGTAGTAGGGAAAAAAGTGAATGATGTTCTTTTTTTTAGGTATTCACCTCTGTTAGTTATCAGATGTTGGAATGACAGTCATTATTTTAATTAAGGTTCCTCTATAATGCCCCTTCAATCGAAAAAAGGAAGTAACTAGAAAATCAGTGCACGAAGCTGATTTTTCAAGACATTCACCTTCCATAGCAATTGATGTTGGAATGATTCATTCTTTAGTAAAAAACAATTGAACAGTTCTCTAGACCTGGATTGAGTACGGAATTGCTTTTTGGAGTTTCTTTTAGTTGCAGGGGGATTCTTTATTTCCACACTTTACTCTTTTTCCTTGTTTTTTCATAAAATAGCACATTATATTTTATGTGCACTAGGCTTATTTACTTCTTGGAAAATGTACCTCCATTTAGCAAACTTCTTGGAATTTGATATTACTTTTTTGCTCTCGTTGCCTCTTATCTGATTTACCTCTGAATACTGCACACGTATAGCTTCCTTTCTCGTCTACATCTTTTCATGTTATAACTTTCCATCTCGGAATGAGACACATTAATCAAGCTAGCGTCTTCTGGCCATAATTTTACCCGTTCCTTCTCTTTGAAATGTTCATCAAAACGATATCTTTCTGAACTTTGACATTTCTTTATCTCTATGCAGGATGATGACTTGGACATTTCTCCTGTTGAACTTGATGAAGCATTGGTGATTGAAGATGATGATATATCTGAAGATGATGACGACCATGATGATGTATGCTACTGGAATCCATTGATCAACTTTTATATTCCTTTAATTTTTTGGTGTGGTATGGTCTTCTTGAAATTGACTTCAAATTTTTAACTGATTGGAGGTGGCAATAATAGGTTACATAAATTTCTTTCTTTTCTTTTCTTCCCTCGCGTGCTCCTATGGGGGTGAGATAATATTTTATATTTTCATTTCTGCAAGAGTCTACTGAGTGTCTTGATGAATGAAGACTAGTTCAGGATTTTTATTCATCACAAGAAATGTGAAAAGTGGAACCTAAAAGCTTTGGTGCTGCTCTTTCACACACTATCATCCGTGTTCCGAAAATATACAATTGTTTCTGGACAAATCTATTGCATCATTTTTATGTACAAGGCCTGGAGATGTTTTGGTAATTTACAATGTTGATCAGTAGGTTGCGGTATTTGTTTTATCGCGTGTTTGCTTGTGGTTATGTTTATATTGATCTACATTAGTAGGAGTTTTTCATTATTGACATGTGCGACATGTTTGAGCTTCTATCTAGAATTATTTGGTATAGTAATTTCTATCTGACACAATACTTGCAGTTGTTTACGGAAACGGCAAATAACATGTGGTCCCCCCCCTAAATTGGTGGGCTATATGTGGTTGAAATATTCTGCTAATAGGTTATCTGTCACTAATATCTTTATTATTGGCAGGTACTTAGAGACGATTCTCTTCCTTTCTGTACGCCAGATAAAGTGCATGATGTTAAATTGAGCGACTCTGCAGAAGATAGTGCTGCTATCGCACCCAGAGATGGCCAGGATAATCCACCTTGTAGTTCTAGCACCAGAGGTACTTCAGGGAAAGAATCGGATTCTGCTGAATTTAAAAGTGGTAGTTCTTTTGGTTCAAGAGGTGCAATGTCCTCTGCTGCTGCTGCTATGACTGGATTTGGATCTACTAATAGTAGAGGTGAAAGATACAGAGATCGGCACGGGCGATCACTTTTTGGGTCTAGCGATCCGCCAAGACTAATATTTACGGCAGGCGGGAAGCAGCTTAATAGACATTTCACTATTTATCAAGCAATCCAACGACAACTTGTGCTGGAAGATGATGATGATGAGAGGTCTGATGGCAATGATTTTGTGTCGAGCGACGGATGTAGGCTCTGGAGCGATATTTACACCATCATGTATCAAAGAGCAGATAGCCAAGCTGATAAGTCTTCAGTTGGGGCTGAGAACTCGGCAACTCCATCCAAGTCTACAAAAGCTGGTTTATCGAGCATATCCAATTCATATTCATTGCAACATCGTGTCTCACTTTTAGATAGCATTTTGCAAGGGGAGCTTCCCTGCGGTTTGGAAAAAAGTAATCCTATTTATGAAATATTGGCACTATTACGTGTACTGGAGGGGTTGAATCAGCTTGCACCGCGCTTGCGGCTACAGGGGGTGGTTGATAATTTCGCTGAAGGAAAAATTGCAAGTCTAGATGAACTTACTGCCATCGGTGTCAAAGTTCCTCCTGAGAAATTCATCAATAGCAAACTTACTCCAAAATTGGCTAGACAGATCCAGGATGCATTAGCACTTTGCAGCGGGTCTCTTCCTTCATGGTGCTACCAGCTGACTAAAGCATGCCCATTTTTGTTTCCCTTTGAAACCCGGCGCCAATATTTTTATTCTACTGCTTTTGGACTGTCTCGTGCATTGTATCGGCTTCAGCAGCAGCAAGGTGCTGATGGTCATGGTTCAACAAATGAAAGAGAGGTAAGGTTTGGGAGATTACAACGTCAGAAAGTTCGCGTGTCTCGGAATCGCATATTGGATTCTGCTGCAAAAGTTATGGAAATGTATTCCAGTCAAAAAGCTGTTCTCGAGGTTGAATATTTTGGTGAAGTTGGCACTGGATTGGGTCCTACTCTGGAGTTCTACACTCTTTTGAGTCACGACCTTCAAAAGGTAGGACTAGGAATGTGGAGATCAAGTTCTCCATCATTTAGACCTTCGATGGAAGTAGATGTGGACAGACAGACAGATGGGGAAGTCGGGGGTGATAGAGATATTATCCAATCGCCTCTTGGGTTATTTCCACGTCCGTGGCCACCCTGTGCTGATACTTCTGATGGTAGCCAATTTTCTAAAGTTATTGAATATTTCCGGTTGCTCGGTCGTGTTATGGCAAAAGCTCTCCAAGATGGAAGGCTTTTGGATTTGCCTCTATCGGTTGCCTTTAATAAGCTCGTTCTCGGTCAAGTAAGTCCATGTTGCAATTGTTAACTTCAGAGGAAGCATTATCTAGTCCTGTAGGTTGATTTAGTTAACAATTCATATTCTCTATTAATTTCTGCAGGAGCTGGATTTGCATGATATCATTTCTTTTGATGCTGAACTTGGGAATACCCTGCAAGAAATGCACGCCATTGTGTGCCGGAAACAGTATTTGGAATCAATGGGTAGTCATAGCCTAGATGATTTACGTTTTCATGGGGCTTCAATTGAAGAGCTTTGTTTAGATTTCACCCTTCCAGGCTATCCTGAATATGTTCTCAAACCAGGCGACAAGAATGTACACCCCTTACCCTTGGATATACTGTCTACTCATGTAGTTATTTCTTTTACTGGTTGCCCTCTGTTTGTGCTATTGTTATTTTCTTAAACTCTTTCTATTCCATTGGAATTTGCAGGTAGACATATATAGTTTAGAGGATTATATTTCCCTTGTGGTTGATGCAACTGTGGTGACTGGAATATTACGGCAAATGGAAGCATTTAGATCTGGCTTTAATCAGGTTTGCTTATTTATTTTGTCCAAGCCAACTTTCAATGTGATTCCTTTTTCAGCATATTTCTGGTGTCTGATTGAACAAAAATTCTTCCTCTAATTTACATGGTTTTCCTACTATAATAGCACCGTCAGTGCTTCAGTGTTTTGTTTCATAACATTTGACTATAATCTCTAATATGTTGATGGAGAAACTTATTTTGAAGCAATGCTTATTATTCCTGATATGCTTTTCTTAATTGTGGCCAGAAGATATGGCTATGAGCTCTAGTTGGAGGATGGAAAATGATCTTTTCCCCTGTCATGTTCTGATTTCATGATATGCTCATTAGCCGTTAGTAAGAAAAACATATTTGTGCTTTATGATTTTCAGGTTTTTGACATTTCAACTCTACAAATATTTTCGCCAACCGAGTTGGACTACCTGCTCTGTGGCCGCAGAGAGTTGTGGAAGGTAATGTCTTGGAATGACACACTTATCATTCGGATGCAACTTCAGTTCCCTGCATTTGCATGGTTAAATATCAGTTGTCTTTTTATGTAGGCTGAGACGCTCGTGGATCACATCAAATTTGATCATGGATACACAGCCAAGAGTCCCGCTATTATTTATGTATGTCAATTCTCCATCGTCAACCCTGCCATCTGTCCCCTCCCCCAACAACAAAAAAGGGGGAAAAAAGAATGCTTCTTCCAATTTCTCTGGAAATTCTCTTAAATTTCACATTTTCCAATAATGCCTAATCTCATGTCATCAGCTACTTGAGATAATGGGGGAATTCACTCCAGAGCAGCAACAAGCTTTCTGCCAGTTTGTTACCGGTGCTCCCCGGCTTCCACCAGGTGGTCTGGCTGTACTGAATCCCAAGTTGACAATTGTTAGAAAGGTAAAATGCATTAAGCCAAATATCAAATGCATCCCATAATAGGTATATGCTATCAGTAGTATAACAAAACTAGCATATCTTTGGAACAGCATTCAAGCACAGGGAACACTACACACAATGGTTCTGGTCAATCTGAATCTGCCGATGATGACTTGCCAAGTGTCATGACATGTGCGAATTACTTAAAGCTTCCTCCCTACTCCTCCAAGGTACGAATTAGGTTAATGAAATTATCAATTTTTTTCTCTTTTTACTTGTGTTGTTTTATATGTGATATGATGCATTTCTGGACAGCGTGCCAATAATGTGGTTTAGACTAATATAAGTGCGTGTGCACTATATTTATTTGGGAAAATTGCAGCATTGGTCGTCAATGTAGTTACGCAATCAGTTCCCCCACAATTGAAAATAAATCTCTTATCAAATTGTATATCGCGTGAAATGTTCCCTACTAATTTCTGGGCACCGTTTCTAAGCTAGGAAGCAAAATCTAGCTTCAGAAATTTGGATACTTGAGGGTTACATGACAATGCAACGGGAATTTGGACAAATTGTGTCTTTCAAGATAATGAAAGGTCGAGAATACGAACTGCTACTTGAGTAATAGTATGGGGACCAATAGTGCAATTTTCCCTATTTAACATGAAGTGTTTTCTAAGCAGTCTGCTAAGTGATAAATAACCAATATCCAGTGACATTGCCCTTCTTTTCTCAGGACAACTATAAATTACCATTTTTGTTTCATTGAACAGGAAATTATGTACAAGAAACTTCTCTATGCCATAAATGAAGGGCAAGGATCTTTTGATTTGTCTTGAGTCTTCGAACTAACTGGATGGATTCTCGTTTTAGTATATCAGAAGCCTTACCTTCCAAGTTAACCGACAAATTGGCTAAGATAAGGATTCTCCGCACTGCCCTTCTTAACTTGTAAAGGTCAGTCCTCACCTCAAGATAGAAGTTGGCAGTTAGATTCTTCTCTTCTCAAAGCATTTTCCACAATTTGCGAATATTGATACACACACACATTTGTAATATCATTTTATCAGGGTTTTGCTTATAGATTTGATGGTGGGGTTTTCCTTCGGATTGATGGGTTGTCATATATTCTTCAAAGCACTTATGAGGAGGGAGTTTTTGGTGCTCTAGTGCTGGTGCTTTTAAATGAGCAGGATGACTTGTGTTCAGTTCTTCTTTCCCTATCGGATTAACTTTTTGTTAGTAGATATGTATACTTATTAGGGCGTGTTGCCTGTTTCCTTTGATAGCTGTATGTTTGGATGTTGGTCATTAGACATTTTACAATTATGTCATTAATGAATCAGGCATTGATAGTAACGCACGAACAATTGACTGTTAGTGAAATCATCAGTGACTTCTCGACTTCTCTTATACTTGAGAGTTCACCTATCTATATAGGGTTGTCCATCGTGTGCACTTTTCAATATTCTCGAAGGCAAGTAAGCCATTGCTCACCATGAATTTACTGAAACTGTGGCAGGGATTAAAAACAGTTGCTCAACTTATACTGAAGTTTTAATGTCAGCCACTGAATTATATTTTGTTTTTAAGTGGGCATTGGAGTTTTTCTTAGAACTTGGTTACTTGTTTGAAATTTGTTGTTTTTTTTCTTTAATGGAATATTCTCTGTGAATGAAAATTCTGTTTTGTTCTTCTAAAAAGCTAACTTATGTTAAGTGACCCAATTTAATCGAAATCAAACTTAAGTGATTATTTTGAAAAAAAATGAAGTTCGGTGATTAACATGGTCATCGTTAGTTGAGTAAATCCCTGTTTTTTTACCCCTATTTGGAAAGAGATTTGTAGAGTTTCATTTTGAAAATGGTTTTTACGGAGTGTGTATATATAATAAAATCAAAATGGTCTTAAGTAGATGCTATCTTTTGAATTATCCCTTAATGTATCCCCTCTGTACTTCATATAATATCATTTTTCTTTTAGGGATGTAATCGTTGAAATTAAATTCTTCGAAGGCTCTTTTAATCGAAAGAAAATGTTGATGGCCAGCAATCTAAGTGGAATTAAGTGATTGAATGAATATCTTACCATTAAGTGTTGCAATAATTTTAGTGAGTAATTTAAATGCTTGTAACATCATAATTGCAATACTTTAAGATTTAACTCTAATGAAAAATATGTAATATAATATCATTGCCCTTGTTTTAGCCCCATTTTTTTGAAAAAAAAAAAATATAATATGTTCTTGAATGGTGTTTTGACCCCCCGATTTAAATCGTTTTTTAATAAAATAATATTATACGTAAAATCAAAATTTTTTCTTATTTTTTAACCACACATTTTCCATCAAATCACTATTCAGAAATGTATTTTAGCAAATTAACGGGACTCAAACAGGCTGTAAATTTAATCAATGAAATCTTAATTATAGAAAACTAATTCG
>CAIGRP010030855.1:0-12488 GCA_903798385.1 Fraxinus cuspidata
TACCACTTTTGGCTTATTATTTTTTAATAGGTTTTTGTGGAATAATTTTTAGTTACAGTGTGTTTCTTTATTAGTTCTTCACCTCCTAGCGATTCTTTCTTTAGATGAACCTTTTGAATTCATAACCAACAAGGCTTTATCCGCGTTGTATACATTTCTGATTTAGCATCCAAAAGCATGAAACAGAAATATGTTGCACAAAAAGCTTTGCAAAGAAATGAAAACCGAATTTCACTTATGTTTGTCCTTTCACCCATCTCCATTATTTTAGATGATATGGTTCTTGTCCTTTTTCTTTTTCAGTTCGAGTATAGTGCTCGAAATATTTTATCGATTTAAAACAGTATTTTTTTCCTCTCCTAGGCTACAGGAGTACGATCAATAACTTTCCACCCTGATGGAAGATCCCTTTTTTGTGGACTGGATGACAGTTTAAAGGTTTCTGTTTGGACTTTTTAAAATTTTATGGTTGATATTTTGGGAAAAAAAAAAAATACTTGAATTTATGTGTTTCATATCCCTTGAACTATAGGTTTACTCATGGGAGCCTGTAATTTGTCGTGATTCTGTTGATATGGGATGGTCAGTTCTTGGTGATCTCTGCATCCACGATGGAAAACTTTTGGGCGGTGCATATTGTGAAAATTCTGTAGCAGTTTGGGTATCAAATATTTCGGTAATAATTTTTTGTCTTGTACTTCAAATCTCCAAACACTTATGTTTATCTATTAACGTACTTTTGGTTTCTTATGTTATCTTTTGGGTTTACATCAAATCACTAACTTCCCCTTTTCGTGTCAGCTTATAGAGCCATATGGAGCAAGAATGTTAGAAAAGCACAGCCACTTAGAGCAAAAATGCAACAGTCTAGAAAGTCCTGTTGAGAAAGAAGAAAGCCATATAAAATTCAAGCCCAATCTGCGCTCTACGACGCCAGATATTGAACCTAAGGAAATAAAAAATATATATGTCGACTGTAAGTTCTTATTGCATTTTTTTTTTGTCAGTAATATATGGTTTTGTGCCAAAATTACTAACATTGACACTAATTTCTTTCCCTGTGAAGCTGCAGGTGTAAATACTGTCCCTTCGAAGACAATTGGCTCCCTTGATTCTTCGAAGGTTTTAGTGTCATCCGATTCCATGGAAATCAGTACTGTGGAAATTCAGAAGCAAGGTTCTGCAATGAGATTGCCTGCAAAAGCTAATGTGACAGCTAATAATATAAATTTTGTTGTGCCTAGCATCGTACCCCAGGATGGTCCTGATGGAAAAGATTTGGTTAGTTCTAGAAGGGAATCCAATGTTGCTGCTAAGGGAAATGATGGCTTGTCTACCAAGCCACCTCATACAAGGAGACTATCCAATGCTCGATTTGATATGGAAAGAATGTCAGTATCCCTTGAATCTGTGGTTTCTGTGAACAGGACTCCAGTACGAAGTAAGAAGGAAAAGCTTGTCACAGATGATAATTCAAAGGAGTACTCCCAGGACGAACAATCAAATATTAAGACCGTGATGGAGAAGGTCGATAAAACTCCATCAATGGAAACACCATCAAGTAAGGGAAATTGTTAAATTTTCTATCTATAAAAGCTTTAGATATTGAATTTCATTACAAGCTTTCTTCTGTATGAATACAACACAGTTACCTATGTATTTATTATATTGTATACCTCTATGCTTATGTGTGACTACTCATCTTTCTCAAGTGATCATGTCCTTTTCCGCTAACATAAATAAAGATTGACTACCCTGGAATCTGTTGTCGGTTGTAAATGCAGAGTGTCTTTGCATATATGCTTTTACCCATCTATATTGAGGTCATTGTTGTTTGTCTAAGTTGGACTTCATAATACTACGTTAGAATATGTAAAGCAACAAGAATATGCCAAACAACTATTTTTTTATGCAGTATAGCACAATGGTTCTAACTGTCAAATTTTAGTGCCTATATTTATGACTTGAAATCATACTCCAAATTTTTTTGGATACTCTAAATTTCATGCTATGTTGTCTCAAAATAGTCTATTGACTATCTATTTGGCAACTTTGTTTGCATACTGGTACTAGTTTTCATAAATATCTGAAATTATCATGAAATTCATCTCATACTTTTGTGAATTACTATATATGAATATGAATTATCCTCGCGATACTGTTCTCGTTCTCGTTTATTCTTTTATCAATCTGGAGCACTTTTTTTAGTCCTATATCATGAAAATTATATATATGAAGATATGTAAATAATTTTCAGCTATAAAAAATTGATATTATTTTGAATTGTTTCAGATGACGAGCGCCTGAGTCGTAGCAAAGGAGGGTCTTCAGTTAAATATGTCAATGGAGGTTGCTATTGAATATTATTATCTAGTCAGTAATGATGAGTTGGGCGAAGTATAATTATTCCTATGCTTTGACATTGGCAGTGACAGTTAAGCATGGAAGGACGCGCAGTCTTGTTGAGAGGTTTGAAAGAAGGGAAATGTTGAATAGTGATGAAATTCTTACTTCCGATGGGTCTCATGTGAGAGCAGCTGAACCTGTAGAAACACCTCTCTCACAGGTAGAATTTTGGCCTCCCTTTTTAGCTGTTTTTTATGGCGAGGATGCAAAATTTGGCAGTTGAATGCCTGCTATTAAGCTGATACAGACCCTCCAATTGATCATTATTAAGATTATATAATTGGTCTAAACATATTGGTGCCTATTCACATGATATTAATAAGTAATAAAAAAGATCATAAAATGGTACATAAGATAGTTTAGTTTTTATGCAGGGTAATATACAGATAATATTGTTACAGTCAGACTAAAAAATTATACTTATGAAGATATAGCCCCTGTTTGTCTCCCTTTAAAATAGAACTTTTTAATTTTCACTCATTTTCAACCACATTTACAAAATAAAATATTTTGCACGTAAATCCAAAACTTTTCCCTACTTTTAAACCACACATTTCCAAAAAAGTATTCACAATTCAAAACTTCTTTTTTTTCAGAATAATGGTTATCAAACAGGGGCATAGTATATACAAATAAATTCATTTTCCTTTTCTAGTTCGACTTTTTATGTATGGGGTTTCATTATAATGTATAAAGACATTGAGTTGAAGCATACCAAAGCTCGTCCTCTTTAGTTTTATGAATAGAGTATAGCAGGGGAGGTGGTGGTGGCTATTTCTGTGCTTAAATACCCACATTTAATCCAAATTCTGATTACTTGGATTTTGTGTTTTGACAATGGCCCATAAATGAAAATTGCAGCAAGAAGAGAATCCATGACAGAACTTTCATATGTCAAATTTACGGTAAATTAATTCAATCAGTGTCCTGTTACAAATTTGACAGCTGAAAGTTCTGTTGTGGTTTCTCAGTCACATCTAAATGAAGACGAGTGGATTATGACTTCTTAGGTTTATAATTGCTAATATTACATCTTAGCAGAGTCTTGTTTTGCTCTCATCCTCCTCCGCTCCCGAGTTATCTTTTTTTACCAATATTCATCCTGTTATTTACACTGTATATGCAGAATAGGAATCCACAAAACATTACAAGGGAGGAGCCACCTGTGGATGCTAAGCCACCATTGCCACCTGTGAATGATAAGCCACCTGTGAACAATAAGCCACCTGTGAACGATAAACCACCTGTGACTGATAATATTGTTATCGAAAATCTGATGCAGAATCATGATGACCTATTGAGTACATATCGATCTCGGTTGACAAAGTTACAGGTAATTGTTTTCTGATTATTTTTGGTAATTATTTTAATACATGCTGTTCATTGTGTTCCTAAACCTACAGTAGTTCAACTTTTGATTGTCTATATATGAGTTTTTGAGCAATGTACTAGACTAATTTGCTTATCTACTGTGAACATATAGCTAAACATACATATTGCCCTACTAGATTGAGTGGTATAAGAAATAAAAATATATGCTAATAAAGTGAAGGTGGCAATTTCTAAATTAAGGGAAGGACAGATTAGATGGATGAGGAATATATTGTGTGGACCAAAAGAAACTTTTTCTCACTAGAGATGCAATTGGTTTTCACATAATGTTTGCTCTTCTTCTTCTTCCTCCTATTGCTCCTTTTTCCCCCCTCTTAGAATGATTGTATTTGAATTTTAATTACTCTAGGTGGTGCGGCATTTTTGGGAAAGGAGCGATGTTAAAGGTGCCATAAATGCTGTGAGGAAATTGCCCGATCATTCTGTGAGTATTTCTTTCAGTATCTCTAGGTGTTTTCAATGCTCTGTTCCTTTCTTTCTTAAGATAATTTTTGCTGATGCAGGTACATGCAGATGTAGTTGGTGTTCTCATAGAGAGGATGGAGATTATTACCTTGGACCTATTTTCTTGCTTGCTTCCTGTGCTTTTAGGATTACTGGAAAGCAAGATAGAAAGGTAATTACTGCATCTAATTTGGTGAATTGGGGACTTAAAGGACATAGATCTCTATCATCTGTTGTCTGAAGTTGGTTTTGTTATTTACTTGTGCTTTGACCATGTGACTCTTATTACCTGGTGTTTGATGCTTTCAATACTCAGAGGAGTAATGTCTGCATTGATATATTTGCCTTGTAAGAACAAACAAGGAGATGTGAACAGCACTGTTGAGTAAAGGAGGAACTGATCTTTTTACCTTGCTATACGTCCTACCTCAGATTTACTTGCAAAATTTTGACATCCCACTATATTTCATGTGTAGGCATGCTATTGTATCCCTGGAGATGCTTCTGAAGCTGGTAGCAGTTTTTGGTACGGTAGTGCGCTCAGCTGTTTCCGCGCCTCCAGCTGTTGGGGTCGATCTTCATGCAGAGGAAAGGTAGTGTCGCTGAGACTTTTATTTCCCCCATTGCAGGCCATGTATTAGTCAAATGGGTTTGACTTCAATTACATATTGATGCATTACCAATATATCTTGACAGGCTCAAATGCTGCAAACAGTGTTTCACCCATCTCCAGAATATACAAAAGACTCTTCCAGAACTTCTAAGGTGAGCTCGAGTACCATCCCTTCAACTGTCTGCTGCATTTGGCAGGGAATACCATGATAGGGTAATTTATAGTACTTTTACTGGATTGGATTGGAGTTTCCCATGCTTTATTGTTTTTCCATGTCAACAATAGCTGGACGTGGCATAAGATAAAATATTTTTCTTGACTTCTTGGATATATATAAAAAAAATCCACTTCCTAGAGTTCCTAAATGAATTTTCATGGCATATTTTTTCTCCTGTAGGAGGGGCGGAGTGGTAGCAAAATGTGCACAAGAACTGAATCTGGTTCTCCAACAAACATAGCCTGCATCCCTGTTTGGAAGAGTAGCTTAGCATATGCTTAAAAGGGAGAACAGTTTTATCACATCAAGTATGCTTCAATTTTGCCTTGCTAGTCCATTTTTTGCTACTTCCTTCGAAGTTTATGGAGGCCTACATAGAAGGATTTCAACGTTAAGGTTGTCTGATGGTGCATTCTCTTTGGATGTGGATGCCATATGTTATACTGCATTTGTATAGTCTCTCAAGTATACATGAGCCTGTAATCGTCGTGGACATAAACAAAATGTATACTCATGTTTACTGCAAAGGAATTATGGTATTCAAGGCCTCTTTCTTTTAATTTACATTTTATCTTAAAATTGTTGCAGAATAGGGGTTAAAATCTCAGTGCCCATCTTACTTTTGATTTTGTTTCTCAACGATTTGTTTTTTGTACGACACTTCGTCTCCTTTTGTTTCAAAATTAACAATTTTTGGAAACGACCTTGGGTGATGAATGTGAGACAATATTAAATTTCACTATTTTGGTTTTAAAATTTAGTGATGATTGGGAAACAATTCGAAACGCTGGGGAAAATTTGAAGCCATGCACGTCATTTTGTCAAAACAAAAGTACACACTTGAACTAAGTATGCTCTTGTTCGGTGAAAATTAAAATCAAATTTTTAGTAAATTTTGATATAAAATGTGTAGTTGAAATGTTACGGATGATATTAAATATGTTACTGAAATTAGTTCTTGACTTCGATTTAAATTTAAATTTTTATTTTAATTCCATCAAACTGACGAGAGGTCAATGAAATATGAATTGAAAACTAAACCTTGATATACCTTCGAACAATATATTGTAGTTATTATGAGATTGCTGTATTTTTTGAACTAAAATTTGGAATTTGATTTGTATATGTTTGATAAAGAGAATAATCTTCTCCTTTTAAAATAATCAAAAATGGAAAGTGTTCAATTTGAAAATGAAAACGTGACTAAATGATGTTAGTTAGTTTTGGGGACATAGTGGAAGAATGGATGTGATTCTCGGATGTGGAAAATGATTCAATGAATTGGAAAGAATTGAACGAGTAGTAGTAGTCCGCTGTGGAAGAGAAATTTTGTAGAATACCAACATATTTGTGTTCTTCCTTGATTTTTTCCATGGCTTGGCTTCTACCGCCAATTATTCTCCATATTTTTTTTCCTCTTGAATTAATATTATCTTCATAGATAAAATCTCAAACCAAAACCATTTCGAATTCGAAAGTTTTTCTCAGGTTCTTTAGGTGCCTAGAATTATTTTTTGGGGAACATTCACTTTTAGCATAGGCCATACACGTGGAGAGTGGAGATGGGTGAAGAGACGATGGTGGTGGGACGTATGAAGAGGTGAGGAACATGGGAGGAGCTTCTACTTGGAGGCCCCGTCTGCCGTGGCAAACAAGATTGAAACGTCGTCGCTCTGGAGCTTCTAGCCCGCACCCTTTATCCCTACAAATTCACTCCCGAGGTCTCCTTTTTAACATACATACAGTGAAGCCCTAACTAATGATGTAGTAGGCGATTGCTTAATATCCCACTTTGACGAGTGTTCCCACAAAATTTTTTATTGCATATAGTTTATAAAAAATTACAAACAAAATGTAATCAACCAAGATATACACACACAAACACATATATAATCAGTATGATTTCAAGCGCCACAATTAAAAGGTGCTTTAGAATATTTGGTAGGAATATGTAATGACTTTAAGGCATTTAGAAATACTAAAATTTATTTTTTGAAATTATATATTTTGGGTTCTTGTTTGATATAATTATTCCAATCACTTGATAGCACTTATTTTATATTTGAAATATATCGAGAAATTGAATTGAATCAACAAGCTTACTGCTAAAGAAATTGATGTTCAAATGAAAGTTGAATATAAATTTCACGAAAATCGTATTATTCATAAAAAGAAACATTTTGATGAAAGTTTCAATAATGAGATAACACATTCAGTGAAAGATTTTTTTTTAGAGTTGATTATTTCTTATATATGTTGATTAGACTATTTATTAATCTAGTTAAGGTTTGAATAATTCCAAAAAATATGAAAATATCTTTTGATTTTTGTTTGATTCGAAAATAAAATTGAAGTCTATATATGATAATTCTATGAAGGGTCAGTGTGATAAATTGGAATAATTTTTGAAGTTGACGGAAATTCTGATATTATGGACAAGAGTTAATTTTTGAGAAATTATTTGTCAGAAGAGACCATAAAGACGATTGAAGTGTCATGCAATATTAAAATGATGGGCTATTATTTTTCGAATGTATGAATTACTTGCACAATATATTGAATATACCAATTACAATTGCATCTACGAGAATAACTTCTCAAAGTGAAGTTGATAAAATCCTACATATGGTTAACAAATTCATAAGAAAAATCAAATAGATTGGTTATGATATCTATTGAAAAAAAGATGATTTAAAACAAATTGATCGTAATAGTATAATTGTTGATTTTTTTTTTATCAAAAAATCTAGAAGAAGATATTTAATTTAGATATTTGAAAGTTTTAAATTATTATTTTATAATTTTGAATATTTTTATTTATTTTTATATATAACTGCATATTTGATGTTGGCATAAGACCACTAATATCTCAGGATCGACCCTGCTTGCGTATTTACTCGTTTGACGTCTAGTGGGCTATCTTATCATTATTTATTCGGGCAATTTACTGTACTTGCCATTTTCCCTTGTCCTAGCAAAATTCTAGATTATCATTATGAAATGTACTTGGTCCAATATTACATTAATGAGATCGACCCTGCTTATTTACTCTTTTGACCTCTAATTGGCTATCTCATTATTTATTTGGGTAATGTTATGCATGCATGTAAACTATTTACTGTACATGCCATTATCCCGTCCTAGCAAAATGCTAAATTATCATTAATATTCATTATGAAAATGTACTTAGTCCAGTATTACATTAATGAACTTGGTAAAAAGTTAAGTGCAAAGTTTATTCACAAAAGGAACTTCGGGTTGTACAATGTTGTATTTTTAGCGGCTGTGAAAGTTGGCCACTGTCTTTTTCAAATCTCGATCTCAAAAAGGTATACTGGATGAGCTTTATTGCCTGGCAAGGAAAATTTTGATTCTCCACTTGTTAGTGGACCCTTGTAAACTTTTTGGTATGTTGACATTGTTGGAAAATAGTTATAAAAGTTGATAGAGGTTGGTTTTTATCAATCTTTAATCAAGTATCTGGATGGATCCCACTACTCAAATTTGGCGAGAAATGAGTTGAACATGTTCTACTCGATGATAGACGAGTTTAGTATATTTGAGCGTCGAAAACTATTTCTGGATGAATGAGAAATTAGTGAATAAAGTAGGGTTGAATAACATGAGTTTTGAAATTAAAATTTGGATTTCAAAACGTTAAACCGCCACTCGAGCAGCTGCCTCTCGCTTAGTAAGCTTCGGAGTCACTGCTATGAGTGCTCGAGTGGCAAAACTTGCAGCAACCTATCTGTGAAGCACCATTTTATTAGTAGTATTATTTTTCTATTACAACTTGAAGTTGGAACTGAAATATAGAGGTATCGAGTAAGCCTGCTAAACCGGCAGACTATCGGGTCGTACTGTATTGTTTTCTATTCTTGTTTTATTGAAAAAAGGTAGAAAGCATCAATAAAGCTAAGACCACACACAATATAAGAATCGAGAAACAAGAATAATCGAATCAACTGAAAGTAAACTGCAAGAAAATAAAATGAACACCAAAGAATTATTTCGGTCTTAGTTCTGAAGGTTCGGTGACCACTTCTAACACCTACATCTCCCGTTGAGCATCCAAGAAAAAGATTATGCTCAGTTGCACTAAAACAACCCAAAAATGGCAACGAAAGTTACAAATGTTCAGAGAAATGAAGCAAGAGACTTATCTCTCAAATACAGCAATAAATCTACAAATATTCACCAAGAATCTCCAAATAACCCTTCGAACAATACCAGAAAACTATAATAGAGAAATCACACAGATCCTCACAACATTCACTCAGAATATTACACAACGAAGGTTACTCTATCCACACAACACTTAAAATCAGAGGTTTTAAGTAAATCTAAACAAAGGCAAAAAACCCTAGCCTATTTCCTCTCTTTTTCTCTCAAACACGTAGGAGCCCTAGAAGTCTCCAGAAGTCAAATGAATCGTCTGAAAACCTCAGAGCTATCAAGCCCAAGTAAATATTTCAATTTCCATCCAATGGCCAGAAACATAACACGTGCCAAGCATCAACCTGAACATTTCAATAATAGAAGCGTGTTTTACAAACACGTTTTTCCCACAAAATGCTAGGAGCAAGAAATAAGAGAGAACCAGGGTTCGACTCCAAAATTCTCCACCTTGCTACTAGATTTTTGGACTGTCAGTGAATCTAGGAGCATTTTCACATTTCATTTGCTCTATGTACCTATATTAAGATTCACAAAGAATCAATAGAAAAGAATTTAAGGTAGTTTAGAAACTTGTTTAAGGGAATCACTTTAGTACCCATATCAGATGGATTATACTGAGTTGCAATCTTTTCAATTTTTATTATTCCCTTAGAAATAACATCTCTAATGAAGTGATATTTAACATTAACGTGATTAGTTCTATCATGAAACATGGGATTCTTACTATGATGAATAGCACTTTGGTTATCAGAAAACAAAACAGTTTGTGCATCCACAAATCCAAGTTCAGACAGCAAGCCGGTTAACGACATTCCTTCTTTTATAGCATCAGCGTCAAATATATATTCAGTTTCAGTAGATGATAATGTAACAATCTTTTGTAATTGAGACTTCCAACTAATGACAGTACCACATAAGACATAAAAATAAGATGAAGTTGATTTCCTATTATCTCTATCACTAGGAAAGTCNCAGTACCACATAAGACATAAAAATAAGATGAAGTTGATTTCCTATTATCTCTATCACTAGGAAAGTCTGAATTAGTGTATCCCTTTAACATAACACCATCTTTATTAGATTTAAACACTAAGATTAAATCAACAGTACCCTTTAGGTACCTTAATAACCATTTTAAGGCATTCTAATGATTTTTCTAGGATTACTCATAATTTTGCTTAATAAACTAATGCTATATGCAAGATCAAGCCTAATACAGATCATTAAGTACATAACAGAGCCTATAACATTAGCATAAATGATCCTTGACATTCGAATATATTCATCTTTAGTTTTAGGACAACAGTCTGAAGATAATTTGTAATGATTAGCAAGAGGTAAGGATACATGTTTGCAGTCATACATGTTAAATCTTTCAGAATTTTAATCACATGGTCATGTTGGTTTAAAAACAACAAATCCTTCTCTTTATTCCTTACAATTTGCATACCTAAGATCTTCTTGGCAGAGCCAAGATCTTTCATATTAAACTCAGTTTTCAACTTTAATTTAATGTTTTCAATTTCAGCTTTATTACAACTAGCAAGCAGCATATCATCCACTTAAAGGACCAGATATAAAGAATTTTTCTCTCCATTACCTTTGAAGTACAAGCAAGTGTCATATTGACTTCTTTTGAAACCCAATTTTAGTACAAAAGTATCAAACCTTTAGTATCATTGTGTAAGGGCTTTCTTTAAACTATACAAAAATTTCTTTAACAAACACACAGTATTCTTAGGGTTACCTTTCTCAAAACCAATAGGCTGTCCCATGTAAATAATTTCATCAAGTTCACCATACAAGAAAGCAGTTTTAATATCAAGCTGATCAAGTTCCCATTTAATTGAGCACCTAAGGCAAGTAAGCATCTAATAATAGTGTGTTTAACTACAAGAGAAAACATTTCAGTGTAATATATACCCTCTTTTTGTGTAAAACATTTTACTAATCTAGCCTTATATCTTATGTTATTACACCCACCTTCTCCCTGCTTAATTTTATAGATTTATTTACAATCTATAAGTTTCTGCCCTTTAAGCCTTTTGACAAGTTCTCATGTTTTATTTTTAACCAGAGAGGCCATTTCATCTTGCATAGCATCTTTTCCAGTTTTCAATTTTTTTTATAGTTTATGGCATCATTATAAGAGTTTGGTTCATTTTCAAAAAGTTCTTGATCAGTAAACAAAGAAATAAAATTTTTTCTGTCAAATCTGGTAGATGGTCTAATCTGCCTCCTCTCTCTGTCCCTTGTGAGTTGATACTCATCAAGGGGGTAGAGATGTAGGATCAGATTGATTAGTGTAATAAGAAACTTGTTTTGTTTTAGTTTGAGGCAAAATGACATTTTCTTCATATTCAATATTCTCATTAGTAGACTAAGAAATATTATGGTGATTACTAGAGAACTTCACCTCAATTTGAACATCATTTTCAATTAAAACATCCTCTTTTCCTTCAAGGCAAGGTATCACAGATTCAGTAAAAATGACATCCTTTCTAATTATAACTTTGTAACCTTTTTCAGATTTAACCCATAGTCTGTACCCTTTAACATGTTCATCATATCCCAAAAAAACACATTTAAGGGATCTAGGTTCTAACTTTCCAATGTTTGGATGAGCATAAGCAGCATGGCCAAAAACTTTCAAGTAAGAATAATTCACAGAGTTATTAGACCAGACAACTTCAGAAACAACAAAATCCAAAGCACTTGTAGGACTCCTGTTAATCAAATAGGTTGCAGTCTTAACTGCTTCACCCCAAAACATTTTTGGCAAACCAGAACTCAAAAGCATACATATAACTTTATTTAACAAAATTCTGTTCATTCTTTTAGCCATACCATTTTATTGTGGTGTGTAGGTGACAGTTTTATGTCTTAAAATTCTATGCTCTTTGTAAAAATGGTTGAATTCATAATTAAAGAATTCAAATCCATTATCCGTTCTCAAGATTTTTATTTTAAGATCAGTCTCATTTTTAACCTGGGTTTTCCAGTACTTAAAAACAGAGAAAGTCTCATCTTTTGATTTCAGCAAAAATACCCAAATTTTTCTTGAAAAATCATCAATTATTAACAGGTAATATTTGAATCCAGATGAGGTAGACACAGCAGCATGATCTCACAAATCAGCATGCAAGTACTAAAATTTTTGTTTGGATTTATGAAGTCCAATGGGAAAATGAAGTTTAACTTGTTTTCCTATAAGACATTGTTTACAAGAACCAAAAT